>BLAL01000072.1:0-179054 GCA_015698045.1 Rhizophagus clarus
AAATAAGGTGATCGCAGGACATAAATAGAAATTTAGAAATCAAAAAATTGGTCAGAAATTTTGTCAACATGTTGTCTGTTGATTCTTTATCTGGCAAAGATCTTTATTTTGTGCAGCACATTGGTGGAAATCTAGGGTTAATGATCTGAAAAATTTGACATGAATATCGTGGTCGCAATTAAATAAGATAGAAATTTAGATCAATAATTGATCGGAAAATTATTAATGGTTACATTGATTTTTTTATCGCAGCGCATTGATAGAATTCAGGGGTAATCTGAAAAATTTTGACATGAAATATCGTGATCGCAAGACATAAACGGATTTTCGGGATAAGTTGATCAGGAGAAAATTTGTTAATGTTTACATAATCAGGGGTTGAAGAATTATACTGTACGTCTTTGTTACTATGCTGTTCTAATACTTAAATAGAGTACATTTTTTGTCATATGTTTAATATATATTATATATTTATTTTAATAATTAGGTATTGATAATAAATTATTAACTATTCTTTAATCTTAATAGAAAAAATATTATATTAAATATTTAACAGTACAATATTAGTGCAATGTATACAGTAAATTGATGAAATTTTGGGAAATGGAAAATTGCGGTTACATGTAAGGTGATCGCAGGACATGAACAGAAATTTAGATCAACAAATTGATCAGAAAAAAATTTTGTCACAGTTCTGTTGATTCTTATCTGCAAAAGATCTTTATCTGCAGGCACATTTGTGGAATCTAGGGTAATGATCTGAAAATTTGGCATGATATCGTGGTCGCAATAAATAAATAGAAATTTAGATCAATAATTGACCGGAAAAAAATTGTTAATGATTACATTGATTTTTTATCTGCAGCGCATTGATAGAATTCAGGGGTAATCTGAAAAATTTGACGTGAATATCGTGATCGCAGGACATAAACGGATTTTCGGGATAATTGATCAGGAGAAAAATTTGTTAATGGTTACATAATCAGGGTTGAAGAATTATACTGTACGTACTATATTATGCTGTCCTAATACTTAAATAGAGTACATTTTTTCATAAGTTTAATATATTATATATTTATTTTAATAATTAGGATTGATAATAAATTATTAACTATTCTTTTAATCTTAATAGAAAAAATATTATATTAAATATTTAACAGTGCAATATTAGTGCAATGTAAAGTAAATTGATGAAATTTTGGGAAATGGAAAAATTGCGGTTACATGTAAGGTGATCGCAGGACATGAACAGAAATTTAGATCAAAAAATTGATCGGAAAAAAATTTTGTCAACAGTTCTGTTGATTCTTTATCTGCAAAAGATCTTTATCTGCAGCACATTGGTGGAATCTAGGGTAATGATCTGAAAAATTTGACATGAATATCGTGGTCGCGATAAATAAATGGAAATTTAGATCAATAATTGATCAGGAAAAAAATTGTTAATGGTTACATTGATTTTTATCTGCAGCGCATTGACAGAATTTGTTACATTAGTTCTCTATCTCGGAATTATGTAATGAAGTTTTAAAAAAAACTTTTCAAGTTGTTAACCCAAATTTCCTTTTATATAGTGCAGTCATGATATCACAGTCATAATATTATAAAAAAATTTACTTTGTGCTTTTTTCCCAAAGAATTCAATTGATATTTTTTTTAAAGTTTGACTGTCCATATCTTATCAGTTACATATAAAAATACCACATCTCAGATCAGAGTTTTTAGATTTCTAATAAAAAAAAGATAGAAAGAAAATGTCCTTTCCCAAACCTAGTAGAGAAGAAACAGGTATAAAAAAAAAATACCTGGTATATTAATTCATTAAATAACGTATGATAATATTCAAATAGTTTCTTTCATATATAGATAATATGATATTGATCTCGCTAGACGATCTAATAAAAGAACAAATCCGATCGAACGATCTTCTCCAGACCAACATTAAAAAGAAACGGAAACGTCCGTCTCGTAATAACCGAGCGAAGACCATGGGAGACTGGGCTCAGATGGTGAAAAAAGTATGATCATTTGATTCTTTAATATTTTGTGATAATTTGAAATATTTAACACTTTAAAATTATTTGTTAGAATTGATATTGCCATTATATGAAATTAATATCTCATTAATATTATATCCACCTTCTTTTCAATTTATTTCAATAAAAAAATAAATCTTATGTAATTTTATAATTGTATATATCCGTAAAGCTCACAACTAGTGATTTTATCATAATAATTGATTGTAATAATTTAAAATCATAAAAATCAAAATTTCATATAAACTGAAACACAAATTGCTAACAATTTTTTTCTGATCATTTGTCTTGTCTAAATGTGCTGCGATCACGATATTCTTAAAATGTAATGTCAATTTTTCAGAAAAGCTTTGTTAACCAATTTCCGTTATGTCCAGCAGCCTATATAAATTTCTTTACATGTAATCGTCAAAACATCAATCCTAAATTCAAGAGCTTTGTTAACCCAAATTTCTATAGTTACGATGTTGTTCATTATATAATTCATTAGTTAATGTAACTAACTATTAACGAATTTTTTTTCCGATCAATTATCCCAAAATTCGATGATCTAAATTTCCGCTTATGTCCTGCGGTCACAATATTCATATAAATTCCTTTACATATAACCGTTAAAGAAGTCAACTCTTCAGATCATTGCCTCAAAACTTCGTTAATGCATTGTAAGTAAAGAACCAATGTAGCCATTAAGAAAATTTCTGATCAATTCAAATTTCCGTTTATGTCCCGCGGTCACAATATTCATACAAAATTTCTTTGCATGTCGATTTTCCCAAAATTTAAGAAATTAGTAATCTAAATTTCTGTTTATGTTCTGCAGTCACGCACGATATTCATACAAAATTTCTTTGCATGTAACTGTTGTTAACACGTCAATTTTAGATCATTTTCCCCAAGATTTCCATTAATGTACTGTGATCCAAGAACTAATGTAACCATTGACAATTTTTTTTTCTCGAAATTTCAATATAAATTTCCATTTATAAATTTCCGTTTATGTCCTGCGGTCACGATTTCATACAAATTTCTTTACATGTAACCAGATCATTGCCCAAAATTTCCGTTAATGAGAAATTTGTTAACCCAAAATTTCCGTTTATGTGCTGCGGTCGTGATACTATGATTTCCAATTAAAAATATTATAAAAGCAGTTAATGAATTAAATACACAAACGCGCATGGACATTTTTTAAATTTACTCATTTTATTATTCCATATTATAATTATTATCATAGCCATGTTACGAAATAAACCTCGAAAAGCGAATATTGCTACATTACCTTTTCGTATCCGTAATAATTTTAGAAGGTTGCCCAACAGATTTTTATTATCGGATAATGATGACAATGAAAAAATGGTACAAAAAGATTTTGAAGATGATAATATTAGCGGCGAAGAGTATAATGAATATGGCGACGGAGATGATGATTTAGAATAACGAAGCGATGATGATCATATAGAACAGCGAAGCGATAATAGTGATGATTTAGAACAACGAAGCGATGATGATCATATAGAACAGCGAAGCGATAATGGTGATGATTTAGAACAACGAAGCGATGATGATCATATAGAACAGCGAAGCGATAATGGTGATGATTTAGAACAACGAAGCAATGATAATTATTTAGAACAACGAAGCGATAATGATCATTTAGAACAATGAAACGATAATGATGATGATTTAGAACAACGAAGCAATAATGATGATGATTTAGAACAATGAAGCAATAATGAAGAAGGTGATACCAACATGATTTCAACATCATCAGAGAATGAAACAGAAAGCGATTATATAATGTCCTTAGAAAGTGATGAAGAATATGAAACAATGTCGTCAGATAATGAAGAAAGACATGATTCTGATATCTCAGAAGAAAAGCTATTCGTTGATGAAGCATTGGCTAAAGATAAGTTACCATCTTATAATGGTGATTTTGCTCCATATTTTCAAAATTTAACTACTGCTGCCTTATTTTGTTGGATTTATAAGCATAATATTTCAACAAATGCATATGAAGATCTTGTTGACATTATCATGAGACCAGAATTTAATAGAGATCATATTGTAAAGAATATTCGGAGATTTCGAGCATGGAGGGAGCGTCTTCCTCTTCCCTCAATATCAGCAAAATCTATCTCAATTTCATCAAAAAAAACACCATTAACTTTAAAGGATTCAAAGATGGCATATCAACTTTCAATAAGTGATATCATTTGGAATATTCTTAACAACCCATCACTATTAAAGGAAATGTATTTTGGTGCTGGTGTCGATTCAAAAACAAAATCCGAGTACTGGCATGGTACCTTATGGGCAGAGTCACCTCTTTTCGGTCAAGAACAATTAATGATATCAGGGGGTAATTATTTATTAAATGCAAGCTGATGGTAGAGAGGCGAAGCAATAAAGTACAAGAGACTAACACTTTTTTCATATGTATATAATAGAGATATACCAATGCGGCGATTTTGTTTATTATTACGACAATGAGCGAAAACTTGGCAGATTGAGAGCGATATTATTAAATGAAGAGAACCAACAGTATCGGCTGAGAATCCAAAAAGTTCTAGATTATAGTGACTTGCCTGGAACTTTTAAGGGAGAATTAAGACAAAATCGCTCTCTTTCCGGAGAAGTTTGGTTACAAGATGAACCATTCTTGACAATAACAACATCACAAATTTCAGAAAAGGTTGCTGCAGATACACTATGAATTACCGAAATACTTTATAAACATCATACACACTGGCGCATTCGTGATGCAACGTTCTCTTATCAACATCCTTCGGAATATATTTCCATAAGGCAGCCACCATCTCCAACAATTCTGGTTTATAAGCTGTTTTTGGACATATATTACGATGATTTTGGAACATTTAGGAATGTTTATCATTCGTTAGGAGGTGTTTATGTGCAGTTTGGAAATATGCCTGCCCGTCAAAGAAAGTTGCTCAAAAATCACTTTGTTCTCGGGTTTGTTCCTTTTGGTGGTAATTTCAATGAATTCATGTTGCCATTTATTTCTGAAATGAAAGAATTCAAACAAGGAAAATTAATGGAAGTGAATGGCCAAGATGCTTGGGTGATAGCTGGTTTAGGTGTCGTAACTGCTGATTTACCACAAGGGAATAACATGTGTGGTGTATTACGACATAATGCCAATAAAGGTTGCCGCACTTGTACAGCCTCTCGAGAATCACTTACCAACTTCTCTCAGGATGTACCAGCAACATCAAGATATCATCACATCACTGACGATCAATTTAAAGAGATATTTAACGAACCTGCTACCACAAGGCAAAGACGACTTTGTACTGAGTTTGGACTAAGAACAAGGCCTAGCATTTTGGATAGGCTGCTAAGAGAAAGGCATCTACAGACACCTCAAGATGTATATCATGCAACTGCTGGGAAGATTGGACGACTTCTTAAATTAACGTATGATCTTTGAATTTAATTAACTTTAGCTAGATATGTAATGAACAAAATCTTTTAATAAAGCTTTTTGATTTCCACAGGTGCGAATTATTTTCACAAAAAGGAGAGGACGAGTTTATCAAAGCCTGGAAGAACTTTGAGAAACCAAAAAAATGGTCTCGTTTGCCAAATCCAATTAGTCACAATGCTAGTTTCATGATGTCTGACTATCTTAGGCTCGCTATGATAATGCCTTTTATACTTAATAGTTTTTTAGAAACATCAAGCTTAAAGGAAAATGAATCCAGAAGCATTCTGCGACGAATTCAAGAATCACGCATTAACATGGCGAAAAATGTAATAATTGCTTGTTGGGTATATGTAGCAAAAACAATGAGGATGGTTTTTGAAAGCAAGTTTACATTAGATTCGTATGACGAATTACAAAAATGCCTTGAAGAAGAAATGAAAATTCTTCCAAAGGTACAATTATTCATAATTCTTATATAATTTTTTATTTTTTATTTATCAATATATAAAATATTATTTAATAATGTGGCTTTAAGTTTTCCTTGAATTTGCTAACTTACCAAACCTGCATATCAATATCCACTTGCTGGTGCATGCAAGGACTTATGGTACTCTTATAAACACTCAAGTTGGTATCAAAGAGATGGTGCATCGGATCTTTAAAGCAATGGTACCACGAACAAATTGCAAGAATGTCGAGCTAAACTTGTTAAAGCGGTATACTACGCTCTTTGCAATTCGTCATTTAGTAGATGAAGGTGCAGATCAAAGATTATCACAACCTTGTAGAGGTTTCGCTACTATGTCCTCAAATTTTAGAAATTTATTGACTAATTGGTATATTACTGAAGACAAGGTATCAAATGAACAAGAACCGGAAGAAAATGAAGAAGGTTTGTATTACAATTTTATAATAATAATATTTCCGCAATTATTAACGTAATTTTATTTATATAGCGATTTCATCTCCAGTGGATTTTATTACAAATATTATCTTAAAGAGGAGCTTGTCCCGTTAGGATCGTGAAAATATCATGAAAAATTTGCCAAATTTCAAATCTGAGCTGCTTCTTTCATTTATGGACATTGGACAAAAGTCAGCTCTTATATATTCTCAAATGGGCTGGTATGAATTGGCGACATACACTATGGAAGAAAGCGATGGCGTCTTTTCCAAAGTACATCTTCATATTGGTGACGTCGTAACAATACACGAGGAAGACAGTGGTGAATGTTATGCGATTATAAAAGGGATCTTCAAATACAAAGGCAATGATGATAAATATTATGCCTTTATTACAATTGATTGGTTTGACAATATTAACAGAATTCACAACGTATTGAAATGTCCTCTTTTTCGCATTCAGACAAGCCAAGACATTCGCTGGAGAAGAATCTTCCCGATATCAATAATTGATCACGTACAGAAAGTTCACTTTGTCTATGATACGAAAATTGATTTGTGGATAAAAAATAATTATTATTTTACGGCTATATAGCTTTATTAGTAATATTATGTTAATAAATTTACAATATAAATATAAGTTTATACTACGTTTACTCATTAAATTCATTATTGTTTTAACAATATCAAAATGATACAATATCTTTTTTTTATTAAATAAATGCAACAATATCGTTTTGATATTGTTATGGTATCGTAACCGGTCCATTACTTATCACGTGATAACGTGACTTTGTATTGATTATCCAATCAAAATCATTGTTTGTTTGTTAAAACATTCGCACGACGGTTATTTCTACTCCATTCTCTACATTTTACTGTAATAACTTACATTTTAATATTGTCAGTCTATTTAAAATATTTCTTAATAATATTAACAATCATATATGCGTCTATTTTTTATTCCGGCGTAATCTCAACATTGAAAAATAGTTTATTCGACACCTTGACAGGTACGAAACAAAAAGTTATTTATAATAATATTAATTGTTTTACAAATTTTAGCTCTCGCTGTGCAAATATTGTTTAGAAATATTTTTTAACAATATAACAGAAATTCGGGATGTATTTTTTTATTTATTTATCTATTTATTATTATTTTTTTTTAAAAAAGAAAAATTTTTTAATAGTAGTGTATAATAATATTTGCGACGAAATTCGGACGAAATTCGGAATGTGCGCAAAGAAAGTTTCGGTATAGTATTATTTCCTCTCTTTTTTATACTTGGAAATGCGATTGTTCTAGCGTCATAATGATATCGTCACGTTGTTTTATATTAGCATTCGGAAAGAGAGATGTCTAAGTAATTTACCAGGCACGACCGTATCTTTAATTTCGCAGAAACTTGCGTCGTAATCAGAAACTTATCAATTCAACATTTTAAACAAGTTTCAAGATAATATTAGTGTCATAACGATATCGTCACGTTGTTTTATGTTAACCATCCGGTGAGAGAGATGCGAAACTTAATATTTTTTTTTTTTTTGTAAGAATATATGAATTTTCTTTTTTTCTTTTCTTTTTTTTTTGTAAGGAACGTTATAATAACGTTTCTTCTGTTTCTTTTAGGTTCATCAATTCAACATTTTTAACAAGTTTCAATATAATATTAGTGTCATAACGATATTGTCACGTTGTTTTATGTTAACCATCCGGTGAGAGAGATGCGAAACTTAATATTTTTTTTTTTTTTTTTTTTTTTTGTAAGAAATGTTATATGAATTTTCTTTTTTTCTTTTCTTTTTCTTTTTTTTTGTAAGGAACGTTATAATAACGTTTCTTCTGTTTCTTTTAGGTTCAAGTGTTTCGGCTTAATTTAATCAGGTACGATCGTAACTTTAATTTCGCAGAGCTTGCGCCATAATCCAGACACTCTAATTCAACATTTTTAACAAGTTTCAATATAATATTAGTGTTGAACTGATATCGTCACGTTATTTTATGTCATCCTATCCAGAGATAGGGATATTCTTGCTTTAATTACCGTAATTCGCAATATTTAACAATTAAATAACAATTAAAACATCATAATTGTCATAATTGCATTATAAAAAATATATATATATTAATTAATTAATAAACAAATTAATTTAAACCAATTAAAATTGATTTAATTTATTGAATGTATCTACTACGTTTCATTATCATCCTGATACAGTTTAAATGTCGTCACGATATTTCAATAAAATATTTAGCGATCTTAATGATACCATAACGACATAATTATAATATCCTAACGATACATTTTCAACAACTTCACGATAATATTAATTTTTAAATGATATCGTGACAATATATTAAATGATATCGTGACGATATATTTATGATAATCTTAACGATACATTTTCAACATCTTCACGATAACATCACAATTTCCATTTCAACATCATCACGACATCAAGACTATAAATCGATATAATATCAGAATGATATCAGAACGATATCAAATTTCAAATATCGCGAGGATGTTGAAAAGGTATCGTTAAGATTATCATAAATATATCGTCACGATATCATTTAAAAAAATTGTGATGTTATCGTGAAGATGTTGAAAATGTATCGTTAAGATATTGTGGCGGATTTGAAGATTTCAGCAAAGTTATTCTGTTTTTTTATATTTTACTAACATCATCACGTATTTTTCTTTTTTTTTTTATAAATTTTATCAAACTCTTCATAATACCATATAGCACTGACTAAAAGATCCCCTTTTCGGCATACCCCCATTATATTATACCCGAGTATTTTATTGAGTTTAAAAAAATTTTTTTTGATTCAGACCCAGGTATAATTCAATTTTTAAATTAGATAAATTGATATAGACTTGGGTATATTACAATTGACCAATAAACTGCCTTGTTCAATTTAGCCAATAAACTTTGTATTTAATTAACTAATGAAGTGTGTTACTTTAACCAATATTGCAATAATCATAAACTTTTTAATGAATATCAGATATACGAAGTAAAATGTTAACTCTAAAAATAGTTTTATTTTCATAATATTTTATTACAATAATATGTGTGAAACTTTAGTGTTTGGTAATGGATTGAAATTATTAACTCCAGTCTTGAATTACAGTTTGTTCTTCATTCTCTTCATAATAGTTATCTTTTAATTCACTTTCATCATCTTCCAATTCATTTCTGTCATTACCTTCTGATTCACTTTCATTTTCTTTATCATTGTTTTCGCCATCCTCTTCAACTTCTCTTCCCAAATTTTCTCTATTGATCTTACTTTCTAGTTGATTAAAATCAAAAATTAAAGTATCTTCTGTTCCATCAGTAGTATTCGAAATGCCACAATATTTGAATGATCGTCTAATCATGCTGGTATTAATAGTGTCCCAACCTTCCTTTATCCAGCTTGCTATGAGTGAGTAAGATGGTCTTTTGATTTTCCCGGATGATGTGTAATCTTTGATGACTTCGCTCATCCAATTATTATAAAGATTTCATACCTAATTTAAAAGTTAGCTTAAATTATTTATTTAAAAAGCTGAAGTGAATTAATTACAAGTGGATTAATTACCTTTGCTTTAAAAGACCTATTTAGAGATACATCAAGCGGTTGTAAACGAGAAGTTAGTCCACCTAGAATAACTGTTAAATCAGTTTTCTTTTCACGGAACCTTTGCTTTACAACATCAGTTTTGTGTGCAGAAAAGGAATCCAATACCAAAAGAGACCTTGGATTATTATTTCGGCTTGCACGTCTTGTCCAAACATTTTCTATCCATCAAGTCATCTCGCTTTCATTCATCCAACCTTCAGAATTAGTACAAATTATTACATCATCAGGAAACACCTCTCGCGGAATATTTTTAAGTTTAAAAATAATAACTGGTGGAAGTTTTATCCCATCAGCCATACAAGCCAAAACAACAGTAAAGTTTGAATGTTCATGTCCAGTTGATAAAATTGAAACAGTTTTAGTACCTGACTGTCCAATTGTATTATTACTTGGTAAATTAAACGCCATTAGCGTTTCATCCATGTTTCCAATTAAAGATAATGGATAATTGTGTTCATTTCTACGATATAAAATATATGATAGGAAGTTGCCTTGCTGTTTTACATAATCTTCTGGAAAATGCTGAGCAACTGTTGTTTTCCTTCTATTAATCAGTTTATGACGAGACATAAAACCATCAATCCACTTTTGCGAAAATTTAGCATTTTTTATGTCTGGATAATTGGCTTGGTATGATTCTTTTTTAGCTAATAAACGTGTTTTAGCCTGTACCATATAACGAGTTACTGTTTTTAATTGACTTCGCGCTTCTTTAACCCATTCTATAAGTTCAGCTTCAAGGTATGGATATTTTGGATGTGCACCTGTATTTAACCTTTGAGTATAAGGAGCCGTGTTTAAAAGTTTTTCTTTATTATTGATCCATTCACGAAGTTGTTTTGGCTGAATATTAAATTTATCTGCTATTGATCGTTTACTATGGCTAAAGTTGCCTGCCGAAACTAAAGAGTTTCGACATGTCGAAATTGTCAAAACTATTTCGACATTTCAACATTGGCCTTCCGATTTGTTGAAATGCCGAAATAGTTTCGACATGTCAAAATTGTCGAAACTATTTCATCACGTGATATATATAATATATACATATCAAACAGCAATCACTATTGTCAATTTAATGAAAAAAACCATTTCGCAATGATTTTTCAAGTATTTAATAAAAAACGTTGCGAGACGTTTTTTATTTTTTAATTTTTAAACAAAAAAACCATTTCGCAACAGTTTTTCAAGCATTTAATAAAAAATGTTGCGAAACATTTTTATTTTTGATTTTTTAAGCGAAAAACGCAACGTTTTTCAAGCTTTTTTTTTAATTTAGAAAAAAAAACTGTTTCGCAACGGTTTTTCAAGTATTTAATAAAAAACATTGTGAAACGTTTTTTATTTTTTTAACTTAAAAAAAAACCATTTCGCAACGGTATTTAATAAAAAATGTTGCGAACCATTTTTTATTTTTGATTTTTTAAACAAAAAAAAACCGTTTTACAATGGTATTTAATAAAAAACGTTGTGAAACGTTTTTTATTTTTGATTTTTTAAACAAAAAAAAACTGTATCGCAACGGTTTTTCAATTATTTAATAAAAAACGTTGCAAAACATTTTTTATTTTTGATTTTTTAAGTGAAAAATGCAACGTTTTTCAAGCTTTTTTTTTAACTTAGAAAAAAAACTGTTTCGCAACAGTTTTTCAATTATTTAATAAAAAATGTTGCGAAACGTTTTTTATTTTTGATTTTTTAAACAAAAAAAATCATTTTGCAACGGTTTTTCAAGTATTTAAAAAAAACGTTGCAAAACGTTTTTTATTTTTGATTTTTTAAGCGAAAAAAACCATTTTGCAACAGTTTTTCAAGCTTTTTTAACTTAAAAAAAAAACCATTTTGCAACGGTTTTTCAAGCATTTAATAAAAAATGTTGCGAAACATTTTTTATTTTTGATTTTTTAAACAAAAAAAACCGTTTTGCAATGGTTTTTCAAGTATTTAAAAAAAACGTTGCGAAACGTTTTTTATTTTTGATTTTTTAAACAAAAAAAACCGTTTCACAACAGTTTTTCAATTATTTAATAAAAAACGTTGCGAAACATTTTTTATTTTTGATTTTTAAGCAAAAAACGCAACGTTTTTCAAGCTTTTTTTTTTAACTTAGAAAAAAAACTGTATCGCAACAGTTTTCAATTATATAAAAAACGTTGCGAAACATTTTTTATTTTTTTAACTTAAAAAAAAAACTGTTTCGCAACAGTTTTTCAAGTATTTAATAAAAAATGTTGCAAAACGTTTTTTATTTTTGATTTTTTAAACAAAAAAAACTGTTTCACAACGGTTTTTCAATTATTTAATAAAAAACGTTGCGAAACGTTTTTTATTTTTGAATTTTTAAGCGAAAAGAACCGTTTTGCAACGGTTTTTAAGTTTTTTTAACTTAGAAAAAAAAACCATTTCGCAACGGTTTTTTGATTATTTAATAAAACCGTTGCGAAACATTTTTTATTTTTGAATTTTTAAGCGAAAAAAACCGTTTCGCAACGGTTTTTCAAGCTTTTTTAACTTAAAAAAAAAACTGTTTCGCAACGGTTTTTCAAGCATTTAATAAAAAATGTTGTGAAATGTTTTTTATTTTTTAACTTAAAAAAAACCATTTCGCAACGGTTTTTCAAGTATTTAATAAAAAATGTTGCGAAACGTTTCTTATTTTTGAATTTTTATTATAATGAATGAAACCCGTTGCGAAATATTGTGATTTTAGCAGTCGCGGACATAAATTTCCTTACTCCTACCATTCAAAAAATTAATAATAAACAAAAAAAAATTTTTTTTTTATTATAAAGTACAAAATGAACCCTGATCACTAATACATAGTAAAGTCCCCTCCCGCTTCTATTAATGCCGTAACCCTCCTTTTCATACTGTTAACAAGATTTTTAGCTAAATCTTCTGATAATTGGTTCCACTCTCTTGCTAATTGCGCCTTTAATATCCTAGTTGTATTAATTTTTTTTTTTGATATTTTGATTTTTAAGAGTTGCCACACATTCTCAATTGGATTTTGGTCAGGAGACATAGATGGCCAAGGCAATACGGTCACTTCATTTTCTTCTTTCCACTTTTTACAAATTTTTGAACAGTGCTTGGGATCATTGTCTTCTTGCAAGATCCAATCTATGCTATCTATACCAAAAAGCTCGCAGGCAGAGGGTATAAGTCCCCTTTCATAAATACTACACATAAAAAGGGCATCCAAGTTTCGCTTAAAGCAAATTAGCTTACCAAATCCTTGTGCCGAAAAACAACCCCATACATGAACCTTTTGTGGATGCTTGACCGAACGGAACACTTTTCGTCTCCCAGTGAACTGCCAAACCTTTCTATTTGACTGAAATAATTGAAAGGTACTTTCATCAGTAAAAATAACTTTATTCCAATCAAAATTTTTATGTTTTTTTGCCCACTTCAACCGTTTAATTCTGTGTTGCTCAGAAAGCAAAGGTTTTGAGATTTTTTTCACAAATTTACCTCCAGACTCAACAAGACGACGCCTAATTGTTCTTGAACTGACCGTCACATCTTTCTTTTTGAGTTTTTGTTGAATTTTGGTACTGGTAATATCGTGTTTTTTCTTTGCCATCTTCACAATTCGGTTATCCTGTGCCTTGGTTGTGGTGTGAGGTCGACCTGGCCTTTGTTTATCAGTTAAATCCTTATCTTGACGATATTGTTGGACCCAATAAGCTACAGTAGGCTTACTACACTTGATATAAGATGCTATTTTTCCATAGCCCCACTTCGGACCTTCTGGATGTTCATGTAAAAAATTATTTCATATCGTTTATTAAGAGAAAGAGTCATTTTTTGTGGCTGAAATTCGCCGATCATCTAACTCCTGATTTATATATTGTATGAACCTATAATTTTGCAGATGATCAAGATTATCATCCATCTTTAATCATATGAATTTTTGTGGTAGGTTGTCACATGATTTCGGAAAATATAGGGGTCAGGAGACTTATGACCACGACTGTAGTTTCAGCAGTTTCGACATGTCGAAACTAGTTTTGACAATTTTAACGTATCAAAACTATTTTGGCATTTCGGTATTTTGACATATTTTAGGTTTCGACATTTCGACATTGGCCAATTGAGTTTCGGCAGGCAACTTTAACTATGGTCACTTTCATAATACATAATTATCATTAATTTTTCTCTCGCTGACTAGTACCAGTTTCTCTTGCTTGTGACCCTAGCACGATGTATTCCAAAATTCCTACGAGCCATCTTTATTAAAGAAAAATTTTGGTAATGAAACAAGATAAAAGGACACGAAAAAAGTAGTGAAAAAATTTTCAACCATATCTTTATTTATAATTATTTTATTGAATGATCAAAAACTAATAAAAGTATTTATAGCTCTAAATATTGCCAAATCAGTTACTAATGAACACGATTATTATAATAAAAAGGACAATTTACAAGTTAAAATAATGAAATGAACAAAAGTTAATAGAAGCATCCTGCAGTTCTAAATATTGCCAAATCAGTTATTAATGAATGTAATAATTATAATAAAAGAACAATCTACAAGTTAAATTACGCAAATGAAATGGAGTACTAGTATATTGCAATTTTCCATTAACGAAATGAAACATATTACAGTTTTCCAGAATATAAAAATAGCGATTCTCCAAACAATCGTTCAGATTGTTCAGTATGACGATATATATACCTATATTTGGAATCAATTGTGTAGCAATACTCCTTACGATATACCCCCATTATATAATATTCCTGTGATAAAATACCCTTCCGCCTAATATACCCTGTACCTCATAAAATACCCACGGGTATAATTCAATTTTTAAATCAGGTAAATTAATTTAGACCTGGGGTATTTTAGTCAGTGCTATACGGTACTAACTTTTTATATTTGTGTATTTTATTATTACTAATGTTATTCTTTTTTTTTATATTTTACTATCATCACGTATTTTTCTTTTTTTTTTTATAAATTTTATCAAACTCTTCATAATACTAACTTTTTGTATTTGTGTATTTTATTATAATTATTACTAATTTTTTATATTTACGCTTTACTATTTATTTATTAAATATTACTACTAACTTTATTAGTCATATACTAACATATTATTATGATAAATGTTTTTATTTTAAATACTTATCTGTTATTAATATAAATAAAGATAATATGTGTTTTATTATGTGCTATAATAAATTTTATTATTCATTATATAATTCTACAAAAATTGGTCATTTGACCATCAATTGACCATAATTGACCATAATTTGATCACATAATTTGACCACATAATTTTGACCATAAATTGACCATAAATTAACCATAATTTGACCATAATTTGTTCATAATTTGACCATAATTTGACCATAATTTGTTCATAATTTGACCATAATTTGACCATAATTTAACCATAATTTGACCATAATTTAACCATAATTTGACTATATTTTGACTATATTTTGACTATTAATCGACCATAAATCAACCATCAATTAACCATCAATCAACCATCAGTTGACTATCAGTTGACCATCAATTGGCTTGCTCAATTAATGACAGATTTTGGTGGAAATCGGCTATCAATCAGCCACCCGATTGAATACTTATTGAATCAATCAGTTATCAATAAGATACCCAATTGATAGCTGATTGGTGATTGATTTGCCACTATTCGACCTGTGAAAAAAACATTTTTGCAGCATTTTTTGATAATATTAACAAAAACGTTGCAAAATATTTTTTATATATGAATTAACAAAAAAAAAACATTTTTGCAACATTTTTTGATGATGTTAACAAAAATGTTGCAAAACGTTTTTTATATATAAATTAATGAAAAAAAATGTTTTTTGCAATGTTTTTTAATTGGATTAATAAAAAAATGTTATGAACATTTTTTTTAGCAATTTACCTAATGAAAAAATGTTTTCACAACGTTTTTTAACAATATTAACAAAAATGTTGCAAAACGTTTTTTACATATGAATTAACAAAAAAAATATTTTTTGCAACATTTTTTAATTGTATTGATAAAAAACGTTGCGAACCATTTTTTACATATAAAATAACAAATGAAAAATGTTTTTCTTGATATTTTTTAATTGGATTAATAAAAAAAATGTTGCAAAACATTTTTTTAACAATTTACTTAACGAAAAAACATTTTTATAATGTTTTTTGACGATGTTAATAAAAATGTTACAAAATGTTTTTTACATATGAATTAACAAAAAAAAATATTTTTTGTAACGTTTTTTAATTGTATTGATAAAAAAATGTTGCGAACCATTTTTTACACATGAAATAATAAATGAAAAATGTTTTTCTCAACATTTTTTAATTGATTAATAAAAAAACCGTTGCAAAATATTTTTTTGGCAATTTACTTAACAAAAAAATGTTTTCACAATATTATTTGATGATATTAACAAAAACGTTGCGAAACATTTTTTACATATGAATTAACCATTTTTCACAACATTTTTTAATTAATAAAAAAACATTGCTAACAGTTTTTTTAATAATTTATTAAATAAAACGTCGCAAAATGTTTTTTAAAATAATTTATTGATATAATAACATTTTTACTACGTTCTTTTAATGGTATTAATAACAAATATTAAATTGGCCAGATAATTTGATGAGTTGTATAATAGCCATCAAATTATCTTGCTAATTTGTTATTTTTTATTAATAAAAATGCATTTTTTTATTAGTAAAATATTAAAATCTGCAATAGTATTGCAGATTTTATTCGACCCAAGTTAACCTGAATCAAGTCAAGTTTTGATTTAAACTCAAAATCAACTCAAATCAGGATCAACTTATGACTTGAATCATCATCATGTGATAGAAAAATCTTTGAATCAAACTTGACTTGACTTGATTTGACTCATGAGTTGACCCAGGTTGATTCGACTTGTTTAGAGCACTACCTTCAAATATGCGTTATAGGTTAGCCAATAAAAAACCTTTAAAGCCTAGTTTTCCTTTTCCTTATGAAAACTTGTAGCAACATCATCAACAACATAATCCCAACTCACTCTACTCTGAATTGATAATCCCATCATTTCAGATATGTTTGGCTTCCTTTTCCTAATTCTTCATGACTTAACGTTAAAGGAATGTATTGTAAGAGTATTCATGACTTCAAAATTTCTAGAATATGTGTTATAGGTTAACCAATAAAAAACTTTCATAATAAATAAAGGAAAATTGAGAGAAGCATTAATTGGATAAAATGTTAGAATGTTAAGAAAAAAGAAAAATCCAAATAAAGCGTATAAAGAGTTTTAGTGTAGAAAACCAGCATGGTACAATATTGTTATAGTGATAGGATGGTTATTTTCCTCCACATCGCTTATGACTGCTGTGATGGTTCCCTAAAAAATATATATAAATTAGAACTTAAATAACTTAAATATAAATTAAAAAAATTCTTAATAATTACCAGGTCTGTCCCAAAACCTTATGCAAAATTGCTTATAATATCTTTCTTCCTCCTGGGACCACCTTCCATTTCACGCATCATTCTTCCATTCACAGAAATCCTAAAAATGTTAATACTATTAATTTTTTATTTTATTTTATTTTTTTTTTATGATTTATTATTATTTGGGATCTTTGCAATAGAAAGATACAAAACTCAAAAATTAAATTTTTTTTTTTTTTGAGTTTCATACCTTTCTATTGCAAAGACCCCATTTTACTAACATTAAAATTCCTGATCAAGTTCTTCCACTTTCTTTCTACCTGTTGGCCAGTGAACCTCACGTGAAACTGTCTCTAAATTCTTTGAGTTAGGTTCTCTCAGAATTCAGAGTGGTCCCTCTCAGGCATGTCATGGTAATAGTCGTTCCTTCTCCTTTACATTATTTATTTAATTTTTAGATCAAAAAATGTAAAAGAAAAAAATCTAGAAAATGATCAAAGTTATTTATTAGTTTTCATTTATTTTTTTACCTCCTATATCTTATTAAATATTCAGTTATTGCATCAGTTCAATTTGCGAGCATTTTAAGAAAAAGAATATATAATAATAAAAATAACGGCAACAAATTTTAAGAAAAAGAATATATAATAAAAATAACGAAAATAAATTTATTATAAGAAAAAAAAAAATGAAACTTCTTTTTATAAACAATTTTTATTACCTAGTATTATTATATTAATTACCCTTCAAGAACATTTACATAAATTGTTCTAATTTCTCAAATATATCATGATTGTTATAATCTGTCTTCTTTATATTAATTATATATCAAATCTAAAAAAAGTAATACAGATATAGATTTACAATATAACAATACAATTAATTACAACGAACAAGTTAAACTTGATTTAAACTCAATTGTTATAATCGTGATTCCAAAAAATCAAGATAAAGATCTTCTTTTAATTATAATCAAATCTAAAAAAGGTAAAATTTAATAATACAGATATGTAAATAAATAGTGTTTTTTATTTTGTTTTATAATAAGCTTTTGCTAATTATAGATTACAAATAAAATAATTACAGATCTACAATACATTACACAAAGATCTTGAGCGAATGAGTTAAACTTGAGTTTAAAATGAACAATTTAAATTCAAAATAAAATATTTAAGATTAACAAAAAAGTTAGTAATGTTATAATGAAATCATTAGTAAATTTTGTGTTAATTATCTTTAATTAGGTATAAAAATTCTGATAAATTTAATAAAATCAGTAATTTTTTAATAATTTTATCAACTTAAGTTGAGCACGAATAGTGAATAATCAAGTTTATGATTCTTTGCTAATATTGACTTGTGTAGTGAATGATTTTGTGGCTAATGTGGCTGAATATAATATTACCCAAATAACCAATAAAAATTGATAATTTTGTTGATCATGTGATTGCACAATTATGATTTAATTATTTATTTATCGTATTTTTTTTTCAAAAACTTTTTCTCTCTCTTTCAAATTTTTACTTTATTATTTTGTCTAAAAAATAAAGATAAAGGTATGTTTTTTTGTTGAAATTTCTTTTACCATTATTATGTTATTTATAATATTACCCAAATAACCAATAAAAATTGATAATTTTATTGATCATGTGATTGCATGATCACGATTTAATTATTTATTTATCATTTTTTTTTTCAAAACTTTTTTCTCTCTCTCTCAAATTTTTACTTTATTGTTTTTGTCTAAAAAATAAAGATAAAGATATATTTTTTGTTAAAATTTCTTTTCCCATTATTATGTTATTCTTAACACTCTTATTAATATATTTTTCTAATGTATTTCTTCTCACTAACGTCCTATTAACAATGTTCTACTATCGAGTTTTTTACTTTATTAGTTTTCTAAAAAAATAAATACAAAAGTATATTTTTTGTTGAAATTTCTTTTTCCATCCTGTTAACACTCTTACTAATATTTTTTTCTAATGTATTTCCTCCTACTAATGTTTTTACTAACAATGTTCTACTGTTAAACATTTTTTATTCCTTACTTTTACTAATATTTCTACTAACATTAACACTAACATTAATACTTATACTTTATATTTTTTTTATTGACGTTCTTTTTCTACTTCTACTAACTTTCATACTAATATTAATACTAATACTTTCTAATGTAAAAATTTTTTATTAACATTTCTTTTCTTTTGCTAACACTTCTACTAGTATTCATACTATTACTTCTATTACTAACATTTTATTTTTTTTCAAATTAAATAGATATAATGAAATGAAAACAAACAAACAAGTGAACATTAATTGTAAATAAATTATAATTTGTGTAAAGAGTAGTGAATTTTTTTTATAATATTTTTTGTATAATAATTTTTTTTTTATTATCGATTAAAAATATAAATAAAACTTTTAGTAATTACAATTAAATGAATTAAATTACTTTTAAATTACAATTATATTTAAATTATAAATCTACTACTATTAATGCCCTATAAATGCTATACTTTTCAGCTATCCAATATGTGTAAAAATTATGAAATTATGCTTATATTTTAAATACAAATAGGATACATATCGGGTATATATAAAATACTTATTAACACTATCTGATAAATGTATAATATCTGTCTGATATTTTTTTAAAATATATCGGGTACCCAATAAATCTATGATTTGTAACTGATATTTAACTACCCAATATATATAAGATATGTACCTGATATGCATATTATATGTCACCAATATTCTGCATCTGACAGGTACATATCAGGTACCTGATATGTGTAGTATTATTAAATAGCATACACATATTTCACACATATTGAACACATATCAGGTACATATCAAGTACCTGATATGTACCCAATATGTACCTGATAGCATCAATTTTAACCAATGAATTAAAATTTAATTAACTCTAGAGTTCAGACTTTAGAGTTATTTGAATAATTTTTTTTTCATGTAAATTATATTCTAGGAATTATATTTAAATATTACACAGAGATACTGTACTTTATAAATAAAATTAGCAAACAAAAAATAAGAATATGAGAATATTATTATAAAAATATAATTTTTTTTATAAATATTAAATACAATTTTATAAAAATTAAAATATATAAAATAATAAAAAAGAAGTTTAAAAAAATTTTTATAAAAAATTTTTTTTAATATACATATAAAATTTTTTTTTTTATATATAAAAATTATTCTTTATTATATAGTATGATTAAATTTATTATAAATCTTTACTATGCATATATAATTATAATATTTATTTTTATTTTATGCAAAATTTTATAATTTAAAAAAAAATTCATATAATAAATAAATTTTAATAAGTATAAATAAAAAAAGAAATAATTTATTTAATGTATCTTTGTATTATAATACACCCCCTATCATATATTTAATTGTTTTTATTTATTTATTAAATAATCAAAATAATCTTAAGCTGTTAAGTACATTGCAACTTTTCATTATTTTATTATTTTATTTTTAATAAACTGAAGTAAGGTTTCTTATTATTTTATTGTTTTCTATTGCTTTTTTCATTATTTTTCGTCTTCAGGAGTCCATTCTGTCTCTAAGGAGGACCCCAGACATTACTAAAATAACTCACATTTTTTTTTACCCATTTTTCTTAAAATTAAGCCAATTTGCTCTTTTAGTTTTTTAAGGATATCTCGCCATCTATTTAACCAATTTTAATAAACATTTTTTATTTTGTAGATTTCATTGAGAGCTACATTTTAAAAAAAAGTTCATCCAATTTGGATCACTGGTTGATGAGAAAATTGCAAAAAACATGTTTTTTAGCTTCTAAATTTCACATCAATTTGCTCTTTTTTATGATTATGAGTTGTATCAGTAATGTTCAGGGTCCTCTCTAAGGAACATTTCTATAAAAAAAAATAATAAAAGAACATTAAAAATGTTCTTAAACAAAATTAACAACTGAAAAAAAGAAATAAATCCTACTTTTTTGTCTCCAGAAGTCTTCAGAGGATGTTCCTATAAAAAAAGATAATAGAGGAGTATTAGAAAATGTTCTTAGCAAGATTAACAGAAAAAAAAGAAAATAAGCTTTACCTTTTTGTCTTTAGAGATCTCTAGGGGTACTCCTATAAAAAAAAAATAAAAGAATATTAGAAAACATTCCTAAATGAAATTAACAAAAAAAAAAATCAAACTTTACCTTTTATTTTCAAAAGTTTTCAAGAGGTATTCCTATAAAAAAAGATAATAAAAGAATGTTAGAAAATATTTTTATATAAAATTAATAAAAAAAAATTAAACTTACCTTGTCATCCTCAAAAGTCTCCAGAAGGATGCTCCTATAAAAAAGAAAATAAAAGAACATTAAAAAATGATCTTAAATGAAATTAATGAAAAAATGAAAAAAAAGTTCTTTTATCTTTTGTTTTTAAGGATTTATTTTGATTTTAGGATATTCTTAAATTAAAAGAATGTTAAAAATGTTTCTAAGCAAAAAAATATAAAGAGAAGAAAATTTTAGTTATTTTATATATACTTTTTAATGATAATCTAAATTAAACTGCAGCTAATAAAATTTATCACATGATAGAGAATGTGTTATAATACAGGATGCATTAAATAAATTTACTTTAATAAAAATTATAAATTAAATTTTAGTAAATTATTAATATATAATTTGCATATAACATTTAATTTTTAATAAATTTAATCAATTTTAAAAATAATAAAATACTTATAATTTTATGCAGATTTTTTATGATTTCTATATTAGATATCTGAAATTCTAAATTTATTTCTATAAAACTTTTATGAATTTTGCAAAATTTTATAAAAAACTATTTAAATATAATAAAAAAAGAAAATTTTTTAGTTTACACAGTATGTTCAAACATGGTACACGTGATTTTAATATATTATAGAATAAATAATAGTGTTTAAACACTAAACACATGATTTTAATAATAGAACAATAAAATAATTGTTTAATAAATAGTGTTCAAATACTGCCGTACATGTGAGTTTCATATATAACAATAAAATAAATCAAGTGTTTGTTTATCACAACAATAGACATATTGTTTAATTCTTTCACAACCATTTCTGCTTCGCTCTCCCATAAGTTTATATAACTACAATGATGTCTGATAATAAAGAAGTTTTTTTTACAGTTCAAAATGCCGTCAAAGACTATCAAAATGGTTTTAACCATCACATGATATATGTTAGTATACTGTCACATTTGTCAACTATGCTGCAGTTCTAACTATTAATAGTTTGTGATTTAATAGTCTTCAGAAGAAAACTTGCCAACATTTGATATTATTTTGCATAATAAAGTTATACAAGTTAATATGCCACTATTTGCTGATTTTTCATATAATGAAGTTCAACATGATGATATATTTAGATACGAAGGAAATCCTTTAAAGCATATAGTAAATATCGTATATCTATTATACTATTGATATTAAACATACTCTAATAATGCTTCTTAACAGACACCAGATAATAAGTTGTTAATGAATGATAATGTTATATCTGACAATGTTGACCTAAAAAATATTTCTACCAGTTATGTGGTATGTGTTAGTTATCATTTCATTTATACACTAATGTTATTAAACTGTGTTGGTTAACAAAATTATGATATTTGTGTTTTCTAACAGGTGTCTAATAAAAATATATTGGTATCTGATAAACCTTCACATAATGAAGATGAATACGAGAATTCTGAATATTTGGAATTAGTATCTGAACGTGTCTTCAAGTGACTGACATGAATTTAAGAACTGGATATATAGATTTGCAAAGAAAGAAGGATTTGATTATAAAATTAGATCAAGTGAAAAAAATCAAGGTATAATGCGAAGAGTTATTTATGAATGTACCAGATCTGGAACACATAATCTGCAAGTTACCTGTGATCCAATTAAATGCCATGATGCACAATCATTAAGAATACAATATCCTTAGAGACTTAATGTCAGTTGTTCGAAATCAAATAATGTTGTAAAAATTAATACATTTATTAATGATCACAATTATCATCTTACTTTAATGATTTGTGAGTTAGTACTATGTTTTCAAAGATTAACATCTGTGATGTTGGCAGACATAGAGAAATATGTCATCCAAGGACGAATGGATTCCATATTCATATACCCTTTACTTAGACACGATTACCCAAATCAACCTATTAATAAAAAGGATCTCTACAATGCGGTATATAAATTTAGACAGAAAAATAATCCAGAGAATACTGATGCCTCGCAAATGCTACAACAATCATTGGAATGGAAGAATTTGGATCCACTTTGGATAGTAAAGCCTCAATTGAAACCCATATCAAGGAGATTAACTTCACTATTTTGGATGTCTCTACTCTCTAATGCATAGAGATTTGTACAGCAAATATAATGATGTTATTATAGTTGATACTACATATAACACGAATAAGTTTCAAATGATGCTTTGCATTATAACTGTAATTGATAATAATTATAAAACTAGAATCGTGATTTGTGCAATTATTGAAGATGAAACGTTAGATACTTACCGATAGATATTCAGTACCATATTTACTAAAATAGGTGTTTGTCTTGGAGTCATATTTACTAATTCAGATCCATCTATGATCTAATCGATTTATTCCAATACATACCACCTCTTATGCATTTTTCATATTGATTTAAATCTTTAAAAAAAGCTCAAAGGAAAGTTAGGAAATCAATTTGAGGAGTTTTGTCATAAGTTCTACCTATGTCAGAATTCTCTTTGTGAAGATCTATTTGAATACTGTTGAAATCAATTAGTAGAACAATACGTGATAACATCAAAATATTTAACTGAAATACTTTACGTCAATAAAGAGTCTTGGGCAATACCATGGATTCACAAGAAATTTACTGCTGGCATACAGAGCACCCAACAAGTAGAATTGATAAATGGACATATCTATAAAAAGGTAGATAGAGCAACTTCATTATGCAATTTATTGCTAAGTATCAAGAATTATGTTAAAAATAAAGAGCATCTCAAAAAATTTAAAATTGAATGAAATGCTTTACTAACTATCAGTATGCTGATGTTAAATGCGAGACTTTTTGGTTAAATGGATTCTCTTATCAAGGGTTTTTTAACACTGGTAATGCTTGGAAAATAACAGACACAAATGAATTAATCTATGTATTATGATGTTATTTGTATTACAGACTGGCAACAATTGATGGATATAAGTAATATTAAGTTTTGTTTAGAAACGTTAAAAATCATTTTATTAGAATCCAATAGTCACGACTAATCATTGTATTTTTTCCACTTCTAGACAGAAACAGAAGAAGAAATGAGTGAAGGTATTAGGGAATGGGAACAAGATACATGACAAATTTTTTTATGATCACTAGTTAGAACCATACGATTAGAATCTATTATCAAAGTATGAAATATACGAGCAACTGGAACTCAAGGAACTGGACATTATGTGATATTGCTTGATGAAGGTACACATTTGTGTACGTGTCTTCTTTTAATTAATAAGAGGTTGGTATGCTGGCACTTTTTACGTGTCAGTACCTATTCTCAAAATGCCAATTTTTATATAAGCATGATCCCAATTTGATGGTACATGAATACTGATATTCAAACGAATAATTTTTTGCAACAATATTCGTCTATTCCAATATGTGGCATAATGCAAACAGAAAACACTATAGAGATTAATCAAAATATCGATTTCCACCACTTTTTTTCATTACAGATTGATTTGCATAGTTCTCAAGTATCTGTATAACTAAATAAGGCTATTTACGCAGAATTATTTGGTCTATCAGAAAAAGTTATCGATTGCACACTTAAGGCTGATATGCAACATGAGTTAGCTAATCTATTCAAAAGTTTTATTTATGATGCACAGAATAAGAATTTACTGGAAACGTCAAACTTTACCAATATTAAAAATCCTACTATTACTAAACATAAAGGGCATCCTCCAAAGAGATTAAAATCAATCGTAGAAACTAATACTTCATTTAAGGAAAAACAGCCATTGAAAGATAGTACAAGAATTAATATAGCAGATAATAGTAATTTAGATGAAAGCAGTACAAAAGGGAGAAGGAAATGCGGGAAATGTAAGCAATATGGGCATTATGCAAGTACATGTTAAAGAACTAGTTAAATGTAGTAGTTTATTGAAATGTATGCGTTTCTTGTTAAAAAATTAGTTTGATATATAGAATGTATGCACTTATCAATAAAATTTAAGGCATGTGAATTAAGTGTCACATGACAGTGTTTGAACACATCGTGTACAAATAGAAATTTTCTAAAAAAAATATATAGTAATTAATAAAATATTGTAAAATTAAGTTATATAATATAAATAGCTGCATATTTAAAATTTTGAACTGTGTGATTTATAAGTAATAACCACTATAATATTTTTATTTGATTTTTTTTTGTAATTTATAATTTATAAATATTATGAATTAAATTTTAAAGTAAATAATCTTTAATTTTTTTTTTTTTATTTTTTAAATAAATTATTTGCTAATATTTTATTTATCTTAATATCTTTTATAAATTAACAGATTTCCAAATGTATACTAAATAGAATTTTGATTTTTTATTTTATTTTTTATATAAAATATTTTTTTGTAAATTTGCAAATTTATAAATAACTTCTGAATAGAATTTTAAAAATTCTATTATTTTATTTTATAAATGAAACATTTAACTAATGTTTTTTTTTATAAGTTTATGATTAAATACTTTAAAAAGTATGTCAATTTTTGGTATTTTTGCAGTAGTTTTACTAAATACCAAAATCCAAAATTTTATTTTTTTTAATTTTATTTTATTTAATGATTACCATTATTAATATATATTTCTTGAACAAATTCTTGAATGCAAATTTTAATAGTTATTTGTTAGAATTGAATTAACTAGAACAGTATTTAAACTATTAATTACTACTTCACTTATGAATCAGCAAAGTAATATTATAGCATTAAAAGGATAAAATTTATATTATTAGAAAGCTATAACTCTACATTCATTTTATTCAAAAAAAATATATATTTATTAAAAAAAAAAATTTTTAAAACATTTATTCAAGTATTATAGCCCTTAAATTTGTTGATATTCCAGACTATTAGATTATTAAGACTTCAAATGATTATTAAAATGGAAGTTTTTATTTATTTACATAAGATTAATTGATAATCAAAAGCGTCATGATCAACTATGTATTTTCCGCAAATTATTAATTTAATTTTATAATGACATTAATACTATATTGCAACGCGAAGTTATAAAAGTAATAAATCATAGTATGTTGTAACCTGTATTTTCTCATCATTGTACATTTAGTACATTTTAGTACAATTAGTAAAGTACACACCAGTTTATCAAGTAAATTGTAAATAATTGAAACAAAACCAATTTTGAAAATGTCTAACCCAAATTTAGAAATTACTTCTAGCCTTTGACTCAACCCTCACAGAAAACACGCGATAATAAAATAAAAACGATATTAATGTTATGTTTAATTGTGAATGCGTATTGTGAAGGTATGTGTCGAAATTAAATGATGTATTAGTGGAAAAATAATCTCCAGAAGTTCATAAAAAGAAAAAATGAAATATTAGAAATTTTTATATCATCGACCTAGAGGTGGTATGGTGCGGTTACGTTCAGCAAGCTCAATCCTTCTACATATTATTAAAAAAAAAAAAAAATAATAATAATAATTAAAATAAGACAGATAAATTAATTTTAAATATGGGAGATATTATACTTACGCATACCAAGCGCCTGTATTTCGAATAAGTAGTTAAGTATTAGAATAAAGTTTACAATACATGGGATGGGTAATGTGATTAAAGAAGCATTTTGATAAATATAAACTAACCTCCAAGCAACGTCAAGAAGATTCCGAGACCGTTAGTTGGCGTTATAGTTAAATTAAATATCACGACCGCCAAAATAATAGATAAAACCTGTTTAACGTTACCGGCCACGGTCATTGTCAAAGCTGATGTCTTTTTATTAGCTGTGAAACTCACAACATTTAGAAAAAATGCAATTACACCATTTGTAACAAGGGCGAAAACTAAAGAAGTTGTCATTTCAGTCCGACTAAATGCGCGTACCCTGTGCAATTCGCCGGTTACGTAGGCATAAATTACAGTCTGAACAAAAGCTAAAGGTGACATCCGCAATAATAAATCTAAGGGATGAAGCTTAAGACGACCAACTTGAACTCTATTTGTAACGACGGTTTTCAAAGCGGCTAATATCGTGCCGAGGACTGTTAAAAAGAAACCTACAGAAGAACAAATAATCATCAATAACATAGAAAAGGAGATTTAATTGAAAGAATATTGTAAATATATTTATTTCATTTACCCATTTTTGTAAAATAATAATCGCCAACTGTCGCAAATACAACCCCAAAAACTACCTATGAACAAGAAAAACATCATTATATTTAAATTTTTAAATAATAAATTAACACATTTAAAATTTAATCTCACCGGAAGCAAAGAGATATACGTCATAGTTGAGAAGTTCTTTTTTAAGAAGAGAATAGAGAGAATGATGGTAAAAATTGGTGTCATCGCACGTACCACTTGGTGAAACTAAAAAAGGGTGGTCAATATTAATAAGATCTTATATATCAAAATACGAGAAATTTCTTTGAATATTAAACAACTTACTGGTACGGTAACCAAATGTCTTATTAATTGTTAGAAACGACATAATAGAAGAACATATTGTTAAATCATTTATAATTGGTCAATCAGTTTAGAATAACTCTTCTATATAATATCATTAACTACCCCATCTCTAATATAAACTATAACTTTGAAACCCGCTAACATTTGCAAAAACCATTATAAATTAAAAGTTAGGTAACTTACAGTGATACATTACTAATAGCAATGTTTATAGTATATAAAACTGAAAACAGAAGCATCACCATACTTTCACGTTCATTCAAACGTGATGGTGTGAATATTCCCAGCCAATAGAACGAATAGGACCCAATCGCACCACACAAAGCGTGCACTCCCGTTAATGTCCATGGAAATGGGAAATCAAATAGCTGCATAACAGCTTTATTATATAATGTCAGAGCGAGATTAAGGAAAAAGTAAAGGGAAAGCCACACATAGGATGTATCAAATACATTTAGGTCCGCCATTTGGATCGGCATTACTGAACGGCTATATTGACTACTCATCGGATTTGAGTCAAACGGAAATTACAAAGTCAGACCAGATGTGCCTGAGAAATTGGGTCGGATTAGAAATTGCTTGGAATAATGTACGCTTCTGTAAAAAGAAGAATAAATTTTTAATACTGTTTATTTAGCGGCGGTGACTCTCCCAGAGAGACTTGTTCGATAAAAACGAAACCAATTGGATTAGACATTCAATTAACAAATAGTAATAGCTATTATTAGAACCACCAAAAATAAAATTTGTTGTAATTATTACACTAGGGTACCGGAATATGTATATCAAAATTAGTTAGTAAACATCTTTTGGAATGAACAAATTAATGTATCCTGAAGGTGATCATTACTGTGATTGTCATCTAGTAATACCAACAATTTATCCATTTTCTGACCAGAATTATAGTTAATTTCTTCAATTTTATGCTTGATATCTGCTTTTTATATTTATAATAAAATTTAAAATAAGCCTTTTTTTTTTATTATTTTATTTAAAAAAAATTCTTTAATAAATATTAACATTATTAACATTATTAATAGTATTAATATTTATTTTACTTTTATAAGTTTAAAATATTTTAGATTTTATTTTAAAAGTATTTTTTTTTTATTAATATTATTTAATAAATGTTACTAATAAATATATTGTATATTATGTATTTTTTTTTTAAAATCTTACATAATTTTAAAAATTTTTTTACCTCTAAAAATCATTATTTTTGGATTAAATTTATAATTTATGCATAAAAATTTAATAAATATATATTTTTAAGAAAATTTCTGAACTCTTTCTGTTATTTTTCAAAATTAAATAAAAAAAAAAAAATTTTAAAATATATTAGATAGTAGTATAAATGAAAATTATAACCTTTCTAAATCTACTTCTTTTATTAATTCAGATGATATAAGGTTTAAAAAGGAATTTTTTTATTAGAATTAGATAAACTTAAAAAAAAAATAAAAAAAAGAAAAAGAAGTCCAAGAAAGATAAATAAAAAACTTCTATACTAATAGTGTTTAGCAATATAAAAATAGTAACTTTCTGAAATATATTTTTAAAGATATGATAAGTAATATTATTTTTGAAAATTTTCAAGATATAATATCCTTTTTATTTAAAAAATAAATTTTTAAGATTAGTAATAATTTTTAGTAAACAAGCAGATCCTTTTAAATACAAACTTCTCTTTCAAAAGATTGGAATATCCAATATACTATTATTCTTAATAATAAATGCTGATAAAAACCTTTAAGACCATTATAAATATTAACCTATTTATTTATAAAAATCCTTCTTTGCATTTTGAAAATACAATACAAAAAATAGGTTTGCTAGATATGTCTTATAAATTAAAAAAGATAGAATCTTTATCAATACAGTTATAACAAAAAATATTAATTATAATTGCTGATGATTTTATAATTCTAAATATGGTTATTACTTATTACCCAATTTGAATCTTTTGAAAAACCATTAGCTAATACTAATAAATAGAATAATTCAAAAAAATCATATCATAATAAAATACAATTATTTGATAGAATATTAAAACAAAAAATATTAGTATATTTCTGTCAAAATTTGTAAAAAAAGTATACATAAATAGGACCCCAGACATTACTAAAATAACTCACATTTTTTTTTACCCATTTTTCTCAAAATTAAGCCAATTTGCTCTTTTAGTTTTTTAAGGATATTTCGCCATCTATTCAACCAATTTCGATAAACTTTTTTTTATTTTGTAGATCTCATTGAGAGCTACATTTTAAAAAAATGTTCATCCAATTTGGATTACTGGTTGACGAGAAAATTGCAAAAAACATGTTTTTTAACTTATAAATTTTACATCAATTTACTTTTTTTCATGATTATGAGTTGTATCAGTAATGTCTGGGGTTCTACATAAATAGTAAAATTTTTGATGATAAAAACATTATGTAAAAGATATTTTTATATATAATGTGCCTATAAAATGAATTTAAGAAAAAATAATAGTTGAACTTAAAGTTTAGAAAAATATTATTTTTATGATAATAAAGAAGCAGAGAAAATATTAAACATTATAAATAAAAATATATATATTTTTTTTATTTTGATATCTTTTAATAGAAATATTTAACAATATTTTTTATATAATCAAGTGGTATAATAGTTTTCTAATAACTGAATTTTATACCAAAGAAAGAAAAGAGAACAGTTTTATTTTTACTTTAATAACTTATTTTAAGAATCTTATTTTTGTATTTTTGGCAATTATAAAATTATACCAAACTATTTAAAATTTTTATTAATTTTATAAAAAATATTAAATATTTCAATATAACAAAAGAAAATCACATAGTAGCATACTTTGAAAAATATTAAAATGTAAAAAAATATCAAAAAATTCTCTTTACTTTTAATCATAAAGAAGTAATAAATATTATGAATTGGTCAAACTCTTCTGTTATTAATAAACATAAACAATCAATAAAACTAATAAGAAATCTAAAAAGATTTTAAAAAATTAAAAAAGAGTAATAAGAAGAAAAAATAGAAATCTTCTAATAAGAAATGTAATAAAAATATAAATTTTATTAAGATTATAACTAGTTTTAACCGGGGGTGATATAACTTGGGTGATATCACCTGATTGATTTTTATAATTTATTTATTTCGATATAGGTGATTTAACTCGGCAAGTGATATCATCTGATTAATTTTTAATTTTTAAATTGTTTATTTTTTTTTCTAGGTTTTCCAGTTTCGAGGTATGTTTTTTTTCCTTCTTTTGTTTTCACTTTTCTTTCTAATTATTTCTAATTCCTTTTTCTTTTCTTTTTAGGCCTTTTAAGCTCTTTTAATTTTATGTCAAAGGTATGTTGTTTTTTGTTGTTCTTTTTGTTTTCATTTTCCTTTCTATTTATTATTTTTCCTTTCTTTTTAGGTCTTTAATCTCTTTCAGGTTTACATTAAATGATGGTATATTATTTCTTTTTTTTTTCCTCCTTTTGTTTTTTTTAGGGTCTTAGTTTTTCAAACAAGGTATGGCATTTTTTTCTTATCTTTTTTTTCAATTTCATTTTCATATTTCATTTTTACTAACTATTTTTTCTTCTTTTTATGGTTTATCTTTCATTAAATTATTCCCCTTTCTTTTTGTTTTCATTCACTTTCTTCTTTTTCATTATCACTCCTTTTTCCTTTCATTCTTATGATCGTTTCATCCTCATCACCATTTTGTCCATTTTATCCATCCTTATCATCGATTATTGTTTCATCCATCCTCATCACTAATTATCATTTCATCTTCATCATTAATTATCATTTCATCCTTATCATCGATTTCATTTCATCCTTATCATTTCGCCTCCTTTTGTTTTTTTTAAGTCTTAGTTTTGTGAATAAGGTATGGCATTTTTTCTTATCTTTTTTTCAATTTCATTTTCATATTTTATTTTTACTAACTATTTTTTCTTGTTTTTATTCACTTTCTTTTTTTTCATTATCGCTCCTTTTTTTTCATTTTTATGATCGTTTCATCCTCATTACCATTTTGTCCTCATCGTTGTTTCATCCTTATCAATCATCATTTTGTCTTCATCATCAATTATCATTTCGTCCTTATCACCAATTATCATTTCGTCTTCATCATCAATTATCATTTCGTCCTCATCATCAATTATCATTTCATCCTCATCATTTCGTTCTTATCATTATTTTGTTTTTATCATCGTTTATTTTTGTCATCTTTTCATTTCTCCTTCTCATCATCTTTTCATTTTTTCATTCCTTTCTTATCATCTCTTCATTTATCATCATCCTTTCATTTTGTTCATCTCTCTTTTGTCATCCTTTCATTTTTTTGTCTTCTTCTTATCATCTTTTCTTTTTTTTGCCCTTCCCATTATCTTTTTATTTTTATTTTTATTTCTATCCCCTTTTATTTTTCCCTATTCCTTTTGTTTTTGATCCTGTTCCTTTTATTTCGCATTTTTTCCCTCTTCTTTTCACTATCTTTCTTTTTTTTACTATATCTTTTGTCTCTTATCATTTTCGTTATCTCTAATTATTTGTTTCTAATATTATTTCCATTATTTCTCTCTCTTATTATTATAATTGTTAGGCTTCTCTTTTTTGTACATTACTAGTTATGTTAAAGATAAATAATTGTAAAAAATATTAACTTTGATAAACAGGATTTAAAGAAATAAAGTCATAGTTTAATATGATAAATTTTGTTATTTTTTTTGTACAAAAAATTATTGCCAAATTAGCAATACATTGACCAGACAATATTCTTACAATCATTAAATTTTTACGTACACAATATTGAAATTTACAATAAATTTTAGCCAATTAAATTTTAAAATTAATTAATAAAGATTTGCGTACTATTAAATTTATTAAAAATTTTTTATACATGTGAAATCACCTGATTTTGATAAATTATTTATAGGTGAAATCACCTAGGTGATTTCACCTGTGGAGCAAATTAGTAAGATTCTATTAAAATATTTATATAAATTTTATAAATAAAAGTATTATAGGCTTAAAAATTAGGTACATACAATTTTGTAGAAAACCTTAATTAGTATTTTTAAAGAAAATAAAAACTAAAGTAATTAGATTAAATTTTAAGAAATATATAAATTATCCTAAAATAAAATAAAAAAAACTTTTATCATCTGATCAAATCATTAAAATAACTAAAATTAGAAATTACAAAATGAAAATATAAAATAAAAAATAAATTTTATAGAAAAGTTAAAAAATAGATTAAAAATTACCTTAATATTTCTCTTTCTTTTCCTATACATCATAAGAAAAACTAATTTAAAAATTGTAATAAGAATTTAATAAAAGAATCTTGCTAATTTGCTCCCTGGGTGAAATCACCCAGGTGATTTCACCTGTAAATAATTTTCAAAATTCAGGTGATTTACATGTATAAAAAATTTTACCCTGGGTAATTTCACTCATAATTAATTTATGAAATTTGATTGGCTAAAATTTACAATATTATGCATGTAGAGAATCTAATGATCGGCTAATTTTTATTTGAAAATTTCTGTTAAATAATTAATCTGACTACAAAAATAATAAAATTTATTTATATATTAAATTATGACTTTATTTATTTAAATACTGTTTATCAAAGTACAAACTTTAATGTAACTAGTAATGATAATAATTATATAAAAAAAAGTCTAACAATAATGGTAAAAAGAGAGAGAAAAAATGGAAATAATAAAAAAGAATCATTAGAAACAAAAAAAAATCAATGGGATGAAATGGTGACATAAAGTATAATTGGAGATAAAGAAAATGATAGGGAACGAAAGAGATAGCAGAAAAAGAAAAGTCAGTGAAAAGACGAGGAAAAGGACGCAATAATAAAAAAGAATAGGATTGAAAACAAAAGGAAATAAGGACGAAGTGAAAGGGGACAAAAATGAAAATAAAAAGATAATGAGAGGGGACAAAAAACAAAAGGATAATGAGAAGATGATGAATGAAAAGATGATGTAGGTAAAACGATGATGAAGTGAAACGATGATGAGGGTAAAACGATGATGAAGGTGAAATGATAATAAGGGTAAAACGATGACGAGGGTGAAACGATGATGAGGACAAAATAATCATGAGAATGAAACGATAATAAGGACAAAATGGTGATAAGAACGAAAAAAAGAAAGGGAGTGAAAATGAAAAGAAAAGGGAAACAAATTAACGAAAAGACAAACCATAAAAGAAGAAAAAATAGAGTTAGTAAATTGAAATATGAAAACAAATTTGAATAAAAATATAGAGAAGAAAAAACCACCATACCTTGTTCGCAAAACTAAGACTTAAAAAAAGAAAAGAATTAGAAACAAGAAAACAAAAAAGAGGAAAAAAAAAAGAAGCAATATATTTTAATGCAAAACTAGAAGAAATTAAAGACCTAAAAAGAGAAGAGAAATAAGAAAACAAAAAAGAGGAAAAAAAAAAGAAGCAATATACTTTAATGCAAAATTGGAAGAAATTAAAGACCTAAAAAGAGAAAAGAAATAAGAAATGAAAAGAAAAATGAAAACAAAAAAGAAGGAAGGATGAAAAAATGACACTTTTGGCGTGAAACTGAAAGAGCTTAAAAGACCTAAAAGAAGAGGAAAGGAATTAGAAATAAGAAAGAAAAATGAAAATAAAAGAAGGAAAAAAAGAACATACCTGCATACTTTCGACCAAGTAAAGGGAAGTGAAAGGGATGAAAAAAAGAAAGGGAGTGAAAAAAAATGAAAAAAAAAGAAGGGGGAGTGAAGAAACAAAAAAAAAATGAAGGAAGTGAAAAGGAACGAAAAAAAAAATAAAGAAGGAGCGAAAAAAAATAAACAAAAAAACTACAAAAATTAATTGGGTTAAATCACCTATATCGAAATAATTAAATTATAAAAATCAATCAGGTGATATCACCCGAGTTATATCACCCCCGGTTAAAATTAGTTATAATCAAATTTAATACTATAATACAAAATTCTATTTTATAATAAAGATTTTATTTTATATATAAAATTTGTTTTTCATAATTTTATAATATAAAGTTTATTTTTATAATATAAAATTCATTTTTTTTTGATATAAAATTTGTAAAATTTATTTTCTATAATATAAAATTTAATACTCATAATGTAAATCATCTCTATTTAATCCTATAATATAAAATTCATCCTATAATAATATAAAATTTATTTTCAAATAAATTATTTTTAAATACAAAAAAAAAAATTACTTGTCTAAAAATTAATATTGAAAATAAATTCTAGGAGAATAATGAATTATTAATTTATTATTTTTAAATTTAAATGCTATTTTTTTTTAAATTACGTTACAGTAAACTTAAAGTAAAACTTAGCTAATGTCATGATCTGCAACCATACTATAGAAGCTGCACCAGCCATCATCTAATAAGAAATCCTATCTGTAAATTCCAACTTACACTATGCTCCTAATTATATCTTTAATTTAAAAAAGATAAAATAAATAAATAAAAATAGAATAATTTAAAATTATTTTTTTAAAAATTAATTTCTATAATTACAATTTTTTTTTTTATCAGATTTTAAATTTGATTAAATTAAATGATTATTATGCATAAATTAGTAGATAAATAAATATTAGATATAATATTTATTATTTATGATAAGCTTAAATTATAAATTATCGCTATTTTCAATTTAGTATGATCAGGTAATTTTTAAGCTATATCATATTAAAAAAAAATTAGTATTTAAGATTTTATATGATGATCAAACATTAATAAATCAATAAAATTATTTTATTATGCATATTATAATAATAAGAAATATTGTTACCTAATAAATTATTTTTATTATGTGATTAATTTCAATTATCAGTAAACAGAATTACTATAATTTTTAGTCTTAATATTAATTTCTTACCAGCAATTTTACCTCTAGTTAAATTTTTTGTAATATATTATGTTATTATTTATTGCTAATTTCTTAATGCCACAATGCAGTCGGGACGAAAGTCAATAGAAAAGTCACGGGGTAACACGTGACAAATCATGTAAATTACGTTCGTACATTGTGTGCGTCTATCTCAGCCACCAAAACGGTGTGCAACTTGAAACGGATTTACAAAAAAAAAAAATTAGAAGATAGCTTTCTCTGCATCTTCTTTTTTACTTTTCAGATTATTATTTGCGCGATATTCTATAATACATCTTCGAAATATTAAATATGGGTGAGTCCCTAATTTGCGATTCATTCAAGAGTTTGTTTTCTTGTTTCAAAGGGTTTTTTTTATTTTAACACGATCTATGTTTTCACACGCGGGGTTCTCAAAGGTTCGAAAAAGAGAAGCACTAAAATGTCCTTGACAGAATTCCTGGCAGATCAGTGTATGTACGGTATAGAATTTTGTTGTCTTTTTTTGATTAAAAAAATAATAAAATATTTTTGAAAACAATAGCAACCGGCTCTTGGGCTGATGAAATGGAAGATTTACCCTCTGCGCGTGAGTTTATCATATAATGCGTGTTGATGTATTTTACAATGTTCACATACATCTAAACAGTTAGCATTCGCTTTATCTAGCTGCCGCGGCATTCTCAGGTAATACTAAAATTTTATTGGTTTTACTTTTAATATCAATTTTCATTTAAATTCTGGTATTTTATATGAAAAAATAAAAGAACAAGATTAGAAATTTTTAAAAATGAAATGGCATATTATAGATTACGGTGATCACGAGGATCGTCAAAAAAGTGGTTTCGGAGATAGGAGATCAGGGTTTTCTGATAGAAGAACTTATTCGAGAGGTAACTCGGGATAAAATTAATCGTATGTTTATAAAGTAATATATAGTAATGTATAAAATAATTCAGATTCGCGCTATGAATCTCGCGAGTCACCACGTGAATCCAGGTTTTCATCTCGTCCTGAGCGAATTCCCCAAGAACTTCCTACTTCTCCACCTTATACGGCTCATATTGGTAATTTACCTTATGACTTAACTGAGGGACAAGTAAAAAGATTTTTCAATGAATCGAAGGTAAATACTAGATTTTACGTGAAGTTTTATATGAATTGGACATAGATAACTTATTGGCATTTATAATTTAGATTCTTAACATTAGGATTCTTCGTGATAAAGAAAACGATAAACCAAAGGGTTTTGGTTATGTCGAATTTGAAGATCTAGAATCATTAACAAAAGCACTGCAACTGAGTGGAGAGGTATGAAATGTATTTTTTGGAGTTTGTAAACCCTGCTTGCTATGAGTTTAATATTTTTTTTTAAAAAAAAAGAAAATAAATACTAAAATATTTGAAATGGTATTATGTAATAGAATTTGGGAAACAGACCTGTTAAGATTAGTGTGGCTGATCCACGTAGGTTATAGTAGATAAATTTTTTATGATAATTTATTTAATAATCATTATAAAAACTTTAATAATTTCAAAACTAGCTCGTGAGCGTGAGGATCGTACTGCTGGCGAATGGCGGCGGAAAATGCCAAGGGAAACACAAGCTCCTTCTCCAAGAAGTGATCGTTTTGGTAGCAATGATAAATTTGGGCATAGGGAGGACAAATGGGGTGAACGTGGTGGTGGTTTTCGTGATCGAGTTGATCGATTCGATCGTGGTGAACGTGATCGTGGTGACAGGTTTGATCGAATGGATCGTAGCATTGAACGAAATGATCGTGGAGGAAATGACAAACTTGAACGTAAAGGAGATACAGAATGGAGAGGTGGAGGTTTTAATAATAGTAGATCAAGCAGCTTTCGTGAGCGTAGATCTGAGGAAAGATACGGTAACCATCACAATTCAATGCGAAAATATGATATGCGTCCATCTCCAGAATCGAAAGCTGAAAACTCTAACAATATTCGTGCATTAGCAACTGATACTGATACTTCTCCACCAATGCGCAAAAAACTTGAGCTTAAACCACGAAGTTCAGCTGCTGTTTCAAATGAAAATATTGCTCCACGATCATCTAAACCAAATCCATTTGGCGAAGCCAGACCAATAGATACAGATGAAGCACTTCGAAGAGTGGAAGAGCGAAGAAAGCAAAAAGAACAAGAACAGAAAGAAAAAGAAGAAACGGGAAAGACTACTGAGTTTAAGAATGGCAATGATACAACTATAACAACAGAAAATGGCAATGCTTAGATAGTGAATTAAAATAAGGTAATTTTAAGACAAGGTATGACTAACCAAAAAACCATATATAACATATATAATATTTAACCCAGTTTGATATATAATACATTTTGTATTTTTTTTTTCTTTTTATTATGTAATTCATTTTAACAAAATGAGCTATTTTTCTTGTAGTAATAGAGCTAGCAATTTCAAAAACAAATTCAAGAAAATATATAAATATATTACCCAATTTCTTAATTCTGTTAATTCTGGCAATAAAGAAATATTATTATGCCAATTTAAATTTAAACATTATAGAAAAAATTAATTATTTTAATGGATTTATAATTTTAGGTTCTATTTTTATTTTTATTATTAGTTTTTTTTAGTAATTATTTTTTATTAATCATTTATTAAAATTAATAATAAAAATTATAATAATTAATGATAAATTTATTAGTAGAATTATTATACATTACTTTGTTTTTTTTTATTATTTATATTTTAAAAAAAAATTTTAATTTTAACTGAAAGAAAAAGTAATTAATACGTGATTCTACCTGTAATTCTATTAATATATATGGTTTACCAGTAATTTTTATTTAAATAGTCAGATTAGATTATATAACTAATAAGTAAATATATATAGTTATTTAACTTCCTTTTTGATAAATTCTTCCTTTTCTGCTATTTATTTGTATCTCTTTTATATTATTAGTTTTTGGATTTTATTGATTTGTATAATATACTTAATTGTATTTATCTTTTCTAATTTTTTTTCATTGTATTCAAAAATATTTTTATAATTTAATAATAATTCTTTCAATCTTATTTTTCTTTTATTGCTTATTTATTTTATTTTAAGTTTTTTTTTAAACTTATTTTTATTATTGAGAATTTGTATCTTTAATGTCTCTCTTTTTTTTAAGCTAATTGAAGATAATTCTTTCTTATTATTACTTTCATATTTAGAGTTTTTATACTTTGATTCATTTTTCTCTTCAAAACTTTCATATTTAATTGGTATCGTTATCCTCAAAATTTTCAAATTTTAATTCATTATTTTTATGATTATTATCTTCAAATTCTTGTTTATTAATATCTTTTTAATATTTATATTTAGTAGGAATATTTATTAATTTTTCTTTTACTATTATTTCTAAATTTTTATTTTTATAATTGATATTGCTTTTTTATTTTACCAAAATATTATTTTCAATTATTAATTTCTTTTTATTTTTATTTAATATTTCTATTATCATTAATAGTTTTATTTTGTCATCTATCATTAATTTTTCTAATTAATATTGCTTTATTTCTATCTGCTAGATTAAATCTTGTATTACTTTTTCTGATATTCAATAAGTTTAATTTTTTTTTTTTAAATTATTTGATATAATACTAGTTGATACTTCTGAATCTATTATATCTTTACTTATTTGTTATTTATTTTAAATATAATTCATGTTGTACTTGCATTCTCTTTTTTTAATTCATTAACCTCTAAATATAATCAATTTCAGTAAATTTTTTCTTTAATTCTTGATATAATATATTTCTTTAATTTGAACTTTCATTATAAATTTATTCAAAAGTAACATTTACTTTTATATTCATTATATCTGTTACAATATCATAAAATGATATTTTTCTTTTTATTTTACTTTATAATCTTTTAACTTATTTATTTTTACATTTACTTTTAAAATGATTTCTTTATTCTAGAGATTAGATTAGTGGATGATGATCTATCCAGATATGCATCCAGATATGCAGATATCTGGATAGTAATTTATATTCACAAATAATTTTCACAGATTTTATAGATATTTATGAATATTTATGAATATTTTTAAAAAATTTTATATGGTTAACATAATTCAGTATTCTATCTTTTACTTTTTTAATTTTAATCACCAATAAATTTATATATGTGGATTTTTTGCTAGAAAAATAACCTTCTGAGAACTTTTTACCAAAAATTGAGATTTTTATAATTCTTTATTTTTCAAAGCTAATAGATTAAAATGAGCTTAACAATAAAATTTAATTAGAAAATTTCTTAGAAGATCATTTTCCTAGCAAAGAACCCATGTATTAAAATATTTTATCAATATTTTATTAACGTTTTATTTATTGTAATAAAATCCTTTATACTAAAACAAAAACCAAAATTCAGTTTTCTTTATTATTAATATATATATTGATATACTTTAAGATACTGCACTGTTCATCCAAGAATTTGGTATTCTAAAAGTAAAAAAAAAGAAATGTTACTATATTTCTTTAAAGCAATTAAATAAAATTCTCATGTATACTATATATTTTTAAGTTTGGGTTTATCAAAGGCTCCAGTATTCTAAAAGTAAAAAAATATTTTGACTTGAAAAGGTTAAAAATCAAAATTAAAGTCAAAATAATCAAAATTACATCATAATCATGTGATTTTTATAATTATAATTTAATACTAAATTTTAAATGTGAATAATCCCATTAATATTAATGCTACAGATATGCAATACATATCATTGGAATCCTCTCGATGAGTTAAATCCAATCGTATTAAGATCATAAAAATTGGATTACTGGATGTGAAGATCATTAACTTTAAATTTTAATATTATTGTTTATTATAAGAATAATAAGACTATTTAATATTAAATTTTAAATGGGAATAACTCTGTCAATATTGATGTTACAAATATGCAACACATATCATTAAAATCTTCTCGATGAGCTGAATCCAGCTGTGTAAAGATTATAAAATTCAGATTACTAGATGCAGAGGTCGTTAACTTTGAATTTTAATATTATTATTTACTATAAAAATCATATGACTATGACGTAATTTTGGCTATTTTGACTTTTAGAGAGGACCAGGTCAAAATTATTTTAACTATTTTGACCATTTTGAAGGTTGAAATTGACCAATTTCAGTTTCATGTATAAAGTCAATTCAGTTTGAAAAAAAGAAAATCTAGCTCAAGCTAAAGTGAACTGAGTCAAACCAAGCTAAGAAAATTCTCAAGCTGGTAAATTTTCTTTAAAAATAAAAGCAGGTCTATACTTATAAAAAAGAAAAGAATGTTAGTTAATGTTTTTATATTAAAAAAGAATCTTTAACATTCTTCCTTTCTCATATTACTTTAAAGAACCATATGTCAATTGCAAAAAAACCCATTCCTATAAAAAAAAAAAAGAAAAGAACAATAGTTAACGCTCTTATAATAAAAGGAGAAAAATAAAAAAAATAAAAAAATAAAATTTAATAGTTTAATAAATTGCTTTAACAAAAAAAAGGATTTTTTTTTTAAAAAAATAAAAAGAACAATAATTTTAAAAACCATTTAAGAAAAAAAAAATAATATAATGAAAATTTAACAGTTTAAAAAACCATTTTGACAAAAAAAAAAATTTTTTTTAAAATAAAATAAATAAATATGAATAAATGTATTTGTAACAACCTGTTACAAATATTATTTGTAACAACTTTAAAAAAAAAATTATAAAAAAATTTATAATAAATAAACTTTTAAAAATATTATAATAAGTATATTTTTGCCTCCTGAGCAAGTTTACTTAGGATGATAAAAATGATTTTGAATGTCATTTTTGATTTATTTAACAAAAACCCTTTTTTACCAAGTGATTAATAAAGAAATTTTTTTTTTTGGAAGTTTGCATAACCTTATGTAATAAAATTTTCCATTTTTTTTGGGAATAAAAATTTCTCTTTTTGGATTTGTGTAATGTCATGTGATTTGAACTGACCAATAAAAATGTGCCAATTTGGTTATTACAAATAATATTTGTAATATGTTGTTACAATTAGACTAGGACTCCGAACAATATATAAATATGTTAGATTTGAGTTTGCTTAATGATCATATAAAAAAAACCCTATGTAAGACTTTTATTTGCTTATTTTAATATAAAATTTTTAGTTGGTTAGATATTTAAATGCGTAGTTGAACTTATTTTTATTTCAGCTCAGTAATTATATTTGCATAGCAGAACCCCTTATTTGTATAATAAAGATTTTCATATATATATATAGAGAGAGAAAATTTTAATTTCATATATATATTAAAAAAATTTTTTTACAAAAGATTTTTTTAAATTAATACTTTTTTTCTATTATTTTGCACATTTTAATTTTATAAACACAATATTGTATTTAATATTTATAAAAAAAATCATATTCTTATTTTTTGTTTGCTAATTTTATTCATACAGTGGCTTACAAAAATAACGCATTATTTAAAAATTAATTTTTAATCACATGTATTGATGTTAAAATTAAAGCCAAACAAAATAAAATTTAAAATGTAGATTATTTATTATGTAAACTACCAAAATATGCTAAAATTTAATATAAATTAATTGGTTAATTTTTTATGTATATCACATTTTATCAAAAAATGGGATGCATTACTTTTGTGGTTTTTATATTTTTTAATAAATTTAGCATTTTACAAAAATTAATTATATGTTTTATTATAAATTAAATAATAGATAAATATTAAATGTTCCAAATTATTAAAAAAAATATTATTTTAATAGTTTATTAATTAATAGTATATTTAGTAATTATTGTATTAATATATATAAAATTATAAGATTAATACTAATATAATTATAAAATATAAAAAAAATATGTATATTTTATAATAAATTATAATAATTTTTTAACAAGCAAATTTTTTTAAAAAAATTTCACAATGATCAGATTCGTAAATCAGAAATAATTAATTGTTAAAGATTAATAATAATTATTATTTTATATATAAAAAAATGTTTTACTAAATAACTCTGCACCCAGTGATTACAGAAAGATAAAATATAGCTAGTCAGATTCGTTTCATCAAGACAATTTCAACGGTAGTTATTTCATGATTCTAGGTATGATATAGCATGGGTTACATATGAAACATTACTGTACTGCATTATATATAATATAGTTTACTGTGCTATATAAACATTTTAAACTCTATCTCCTTATCTATCAAGCCAAAAAATATGATATAACTACCATTAGAATAGTCTCATTGAGACAATTCTAATGAGCTATAGTTCAGCTTTTCACGATCACTGGATGAGAAGATAGATATCAAAACGTCTATGAGGCACAGTAAACTATATTATATATGATGCAGTACAGTAATGTTTCATATATAACTTGTGCTATATTGCACCTAGAATTATGAAACAACTACCGTTGGAACAGGGACGATGATTTTATGATTTTATATAACATAAATTATTTATGTGTTATAATCAAATTATGTGATATAATTTTTTTAAAAAAAAATCATATTATGTGATATTATTTAGGGAGTTTACGAAATTATTTGGATTTATGTGTAATAAATTATTAAATTTTATTGTAAAAAATATTTTTTATTAAAAAATCATATTAAATTTTAAATACCATTAAAGTATAACATGCTCAATATTTTAAGAGAATCAAAAGATAAATTTTGCCTGTCACTATCTAAAAGAGAATTATATATAGAAAAACTTCGTTCAACGGTACAACTGGAAATTGGCAACCAAATGTAATCCAAAGTAAGATTAGAAAGGATTGGCAATTGTGTTGCTTTGTTTAACCAATATTTATCCAATTCCACTTTGCCTATTAATTTATTATTTAATCTATAATAAATTCCCCATTCTCACAATAATTCATCTGATGGATTTTCAAATTCCTTAATTGCATTATATTGTCAAATGTTCTTTTGTAAAGCATCTTCAAAATGAATAAATTTGGGATTAAAAGCTTGACATGAAAAAAAGAGTGAATGAGCTGGATGGTTTGGAATATGTGCAGTAAATTTGTTATAAGCTACTTCAAATGCCATTCAGAAAATGGAATAGATTTCATGTGTATTAAATTGATGCTGAATAATTAAGTTTTTCAAAGAAGGACCAAAGTCATTTGAATTTTTATAGGTTTTAATATAAGCAGTAAGTTGCTGAAGTCGTAATTCAGCAAAAGGAATAACGGGTTTTTTTATTTTCTGAAAAAAGTCAAGACATTGAATAAATTCAGAAGCATAAAAAGAAATGAAATTAAGGTAAATTATGATAAGTCTTAATTCTTGTTCATTTTGCAAACAAGAATTAATAATTGCTAAAGTATTGTGCTTCTTATCATTATCTAGTTCTGCTTTAAAAAAAGATGGCCAGTAAATAATATAATCTTTCATATAGGACACCATCTGAAACTAAGAATTCCAGCATGTTTTGTTATATAGAGGAATTTTACAAGGAGATAAAATTCCATGCATTTTTAAATGAGTAATATATCGGCCTCTTCTTGCAGGAAAACTGACAAAAATTTCTTTAACTTTATCCAAAAAATCTTTTAGGATACGAAATTGAGGTAGCGTTCTCCATGTATCTCTATTAGTTTAATTTAATATTAAAGAGTTCAAATAATTTAACTATTGATATTATTTAAAAATTAATCAATTCATCATACATTGTAATTATAGAATATAGATACGAATTTTATTATTATTAATAGATAAGTAATAAGAAAAAAGAGGAATTAAAAATAAAAAAGCAGTTGGAATTCAATAAAGAAATTGTAATAAATTTCCAGTGAAATACAATAAAAAATACACATTAAACATACCCAATAAGATTAAGAATATGCGCACACATATGGGCTGATTTGTTCACTCTGCATTAAAAAGAGTTATTAAATTGATTTTCACAGTTTTCGTTACTCAAAATTGTTTTGTAATACCAAAAAATCATCTGATTGATGATCACTTGATTAAATAATAAAAGTTGAACAAAAATTTACATTTGCAAAACTTAAATTATTAAATGTAAAAGAGACGTGAAAAAACCCATTTTACTAATAAAAAACCCATTTCTCATATATATGGAATTTTTAACATATATTATTAGAAAGTAAGTATATTTTAATAAAATATAAAGTAAAATAAAAATTTATATAGTCTTAGTAGCTATAAATATTTATGAAAGTGTAATAAAAACATCATATAAAAGATGGTATTATAATAGATATTTTTAAACAATAAAATAATTATTTTATGTCAGAGTTTGTATTACTATCTTTAAACGCAAATATATCAAGATTCACTGATCCGTTTTCTATAATTTTAGGCTTGTTGGAAAGCCCTTGTTCTGGACTTTATAGACGAAAAAAGAGCTTGCCGATTGGATCATTAGATCCGGAGATATTTACGTTTAAAGTTGAGGTACGAATTTTTTAACATGTTTAAATGCAAATATCTTGGGATTCACTGATCCGTTTTTTAAAATTTTAGGCTCTTTGGAAAGCCCTTGATCTGGACTATATGAGCGAAAAAAGAGCTTGCCAATTGGATCATTGGATCTGGAGATATTTACATTTAAAGTTGAGATACGAATTTTTAACATATATAGTAAATGCTAAGATTTATATTAATTTAAAAGAAATATTTACCAAATTATAGTATAATAACATTAAATAAAATTTTTTAATACTCACTCTCAATTTACTGTATATTGTATAGTATTTTGTATAATAAAAATGTAACAAAATCAATATTTTAATTAAAGGTGGTCAAATCAGCCCATATGAACACGGCGCATGAATCAAATTAGGCATCAATGGTGATAGAATTTCACGATAGCATTTTTTCATGTAAGCAGCAGAATTAGAGAGGAATAAACGAGGTAAATTAAAAGGTATATTAAAGTGTGTAAGTGTTGTTATAAGAACTTGTCCTATTGTTGTATTGTTTACATGCTTAAGAAAATCAACTGAAACTAATTTAATTTTATTACAATAACAGAAAATGGTGTTCACAACACTTCATGAACAATCATCAGTGGTTTTATCCATTATAATAGCTACTGGTTTTGAGTCAAAAAATGATTTAAGCAATTGGTATTGCTTATTAAAAACATTAGGTAAGTAAACTTGCCTAAGAGTGGGAGCTTGAGGAATAGAACCTCCATTTTTAATATGTTTTTTAAAAAATGGGAGTAGAGAATTTACTTTTTCAAGAGGTATATCTGCTGCTGCAAATGCTTCTATAAGATCTTCAATAAGTAATTTTTTCGTCTCAGAAAATGTTTGAGTGGAGGAAAAGGTAAGCTGTTGTGTTCTATTCTGACCTTCTTCTTGATTTCTTACATTTAATATATGTTTCTGACTTTTGCAATGGTTTTTCACAACAGATTTATGCTTCCAATCTATTGCAATATTGCAATAATTGCAAAAAAGAATATTATCATCAACATGAAAAATATCTTTGTATTCATTACATCTAGTATGGACTGAAATAGATTTGCTTTTTTTTGGTAGCATCGTAAAGAAAAAAAAGAGATAATCAGGTTTAAATTTGATAATCAAGCCTAAACTTATATGATTACTGCAGATTATTCGTTTTAATATAGGAAAATCTAAAATTATGTAATTTTATGATTTGATATAGCTGAATTATGTGATATCACATAAATTATTTTTTTATGTGAAATTATGCGATCAAATAAAATCATTATCCCTGCGTTGGAATCGTTTCAATAAGACGAATTTGACTAGTTATATTTTAATTTTCTGTGATCACTGGATGCAAAGTTATTTAGTAAAACATTTTTTTATATATAAAATAATTATTATTATTAATTTTTAATAATTAATTATTTCTGATCTACGAATCTGATCATTGTGAAATTTTTTTTAAAAAATTTACTTGTTAAAAAATTATAATAATTTTATTATAAGAATCTTGCTAATTTGCTTCGTGAGTGAAATCACCTAGGTGATTTCACCTATAAATAATTTATCAAAATCAGGTGATTTCACATGTATAAAAAATTTTTAATAAATTTAATAGTACGCAAATCTTTATTAATTAATTTTAAAATTTAATTGGCTAAAATTTATTGTAAATTTCAATATTATGTACGTAAAAATTTAATGATCGTAAGATTATTGTCTGATCAATGTATCGCTAATTTGGCAATAATTTTCTGTACAAAAAAAATAACAAAATTTATTATATTAAACTATGACTTTATTTCTTTAAAATCCTGTTTATCAAAGTTAATATTTTTTACAATTATTTATCTTTAACATAACTAGTAATGATAATAATGATACAAAAAAGAGAAGCCTAATAATTACGATTATAAGAGAGAGAAACAATGGAAATAATATTAGAAACAAATAATTGGAGATAACGAAAATGATAAGAGACAAAAGATATAGTAAAAAAAAGAAAGATAAGGAAAAAAAGAGGGAAAGAATGCAAAATAAAAGGAACAGGATCGAAAACAAAAAGAATAGGGACAAAATGAAAATAAAAAGATAATGGGAAGGGCAAAAAAAAAGAAAAGATGACAAGAAGGGGACAAAAAAATGAAAGGATAACAAAAGGGAGATGAATAAAATAAAAGGATGATGTTAAATGAAGAGATGATAAGAAAGGAATGAAAAAATGAAATGATGATAAGAAGGAGAAATGAAAAGATGACAAAATAAACGATGATAAAAATAAAACAATGATAAGAACGAAATGATGAGGATGAAATGATAATTGATGTGAGGACGAAATGATAATTGATGATGAAGACGAAACGATAATTGGTGATAAGGACGAAATGATAATTGATGATGAAGACGAAATGATGATTGATAAAGATAAAACAACAATAAGGACAAAATGGTAATGAGGATGAAACGATCATGAGAATGAAAAAAAGGAGCGATAATGAAAAAGAAGAAAGTGAATAAAAACAAGAAAAATAGTTAGTAAAAATAAAATATGAAAACGAAATTGAAAAAAAGATAAGAAAAAACGCCATATCTTGTTCGCAAAACTAAGACCTAAAAAAAACAAATGGAGGCGAAATGATAAGGATGAAATGAAATCGATGATGAGAATGAAATGATAATTAATGATGAAGACGAAATGATAATCAGTGATGAGGATAGATGAAACAATAATCGATAATAAGGATGGACAAAATGAACAAAATAGTGATGAGGATGAAACGATTATAAGAATGAAAGGAAAAAGGAGCGATAATAAAAAAGAAGAAAGTGAATGAAAACAAAAAGAAAAGGGAATAATTTAATAAAAGATAAACCATAAAAAGAAGAAAAAATAGTTAGTAAAAATGAAATATGAAAACGAAATTGAAAAAAAAAATAAGAAAAAAATGCCATACCTTGTTCGAAAAACTAAGACCCTAAAAAAAACAAAAGGAGGAAAAAAAAAAAGAAATAATATACCATCATTTAATGTAAACCTGGAAGAGATTAAAGACCTAAAAAGAAAGGAAAAATAATAAATGGAAAGGAAAATAAAAACAAAAAGAACAACAAAAAACAACATACCTTTGACATAAAATTAAAAGAGCTTAAAAGGCTTAAAAAGAAAAGAAAAAGAAATTAGAAATAACTAGAATGAAAAGTGAAAACAAAAGAAGGAAAAAAAACATACCTTAAAACTGGAAAACCTAGAAAAAAAAATAAACAATTTAAAAATTAAAAATTAATCAAGTGATATCACTTATCAAGTTAAATCACCTATATCGAAATAAATAAATTATAAAAATCAATCAGGTGATATCACCTAAGTTATATCACCCCCGATTAAAACTAGTTATAATCTTATTATAAAATATACATATTTTTTTATATTTTATAATTATATTAGTATTAATCTTATAATTTTATATATATTAATACAATAATTAATAAATACTATTTAAATAAAATTAATTAATAAATTATTAAAATAATATTTTTTTTAATAATTTGGAACATTTAATATTTATCTAAATTTATTAAAAAATATAAAAACCACAAAAGTAATGCATTCTGTTTTTTGATGAAATATGATGTACATAAAAAATTAACCAATTAATTTACATTAAATTTTAGCATATTCTGGTAGTTTACATATTAAATAATCTACATTTTAAATTTTATTTTGTTTGGTTTTAATTTTAACATCAATATATGTAATTAAAAATTAATTTTTAAATGATGTGTTATTTTTGTAAATTACTGTATATAAAATGAATTTTGGATAAATGAAATTACCTTTTTATGTTTAAGTAAATTGTTCAACAGTTGTAAAAAGTATTTGTATTTCAATTTTTATAATTCTAGGTAGGGCTCCGATCAGTTCAGTTCAGTACGGTTTTTGCAAAAACTGATACCAAACTGAATTGATCGGTATCAGTATTAGTAATTATCAAAACTGATCAGTTTTGGTAATCATCAATACCAATACCAGTCAGTAATTATTGAAAACTGAACCGAATTATTGATAAGTTATGTATTAAAAAAAAGATGCAAAACCATTTAATTGACAAAAAATGACATTTCGCAATATCTTTTTTTTGTTAGAATGACAAAAAACAGTGCAAAATGTAAAAAAATATTTCACAAAAAAAGTTGCAAAATGCTGTAAAAAAATGTATCGCAACATTATCATTGATTTCGCAAAAAAAAAAGTTGCGAAATGTTATAAAAAATCATTTTGCAACGTTTTTATTAATACTATAAATAATAACGTTTCGCAATATTTTTTATCAATATAGTTAAAAATGTTGAGCACAACGTTTTTTATGTGTAAATTAAAACAAAAAACGTTTTCGTAATGTTTTTATTAATACCGTTAAAAAGCGTTGCAAACTACGTTTTTTTTATTAATTCATAAGTAAAAAACGTTTCGCAACATTATTAATTAATGGAGTTAAAAAACGTTGTGAATAATGTTTTTTTATTGATTCAAAAGTAAAAAACTTTTACCAACGTTTTTTAAAAAAAATATTGCGAAAATGTTTTTTTTCGTTTAAATCTATAAATAAAAAATGTTTTGCACAACATTTTTTTTATGTGTAAATTCATAAATAAAAAATGTTTTCGCAACATTTTTATTTAATGGAGATAAAAAATGTTGTGAACAACGCTTTTTTTTATTGATTTAAAAGTAAAAAATATTTACTAACGTTTTTTAAAAAAAACATTGCAAAAATGTTTTTTTTTCGTTTAAATCTATAAGTAAAAAATGTTTCACAACATTTTTACCAATGTTTTTAAAAAAAAACATTACGAAAATATTTTTTTTTCGTTTAAATCTATAAATAAAAAATGTTTCACAATGTTTTTTATCAATATAGTTAAAAACGTTGAGCACAACGTTTTTTATGTGTAAATTAAAATAAAAAATATTTTTGCAACGTTTTTATTAATACTGTTAAAAAGCGTTGCGAACTACGTTTTTTTTATTAATTTATAAGTAAAAAATGTTTCGCAACATTATTAATTAATGGAGTTAAAAAATGTTGCGAACAACGTTTTTTTTATTGATTCAAAAGTAAAAATGTTTACCAACGTTTTTTAAAAAAAAACATTATGAAAATGTTTTTTTTTTCATTTAAATCTATAAATAAAAAACGTTTTGCAACGTTTTTTATCAATATAGTTAAAAACGTTAAGCACAACATTTTTTTTATGTGTAAATTCATAAATAAAAAATGTTTTCACAATGTTTTTATTTAATGAAGTTAAAAAACGTTGTGAACAACGCTTTTTTTTATTGATTTAAAAGTAAAAAACATTGCGAAAATGTTTTTTTTTCATTTAAATCTATAAGTAAAAAACGTTTCGCAACGTTTTTACCAATGTTTTTAAAAAAAACATTGTGAAAATATTTTTTTTTTGTTTAAATCTATAAGTAAAAAACATTTCGCAACGTTTTTACCAATGTTTTTAAAAAAAACATTGCGAAAATATTTTTTTTTTCATTTAAATCTATAAATAAAAAACGTTTTGCAACGTTTTTTATCAATATAGTTAAAAACGTTGAGCACACCGTTTTTTATGTGTAAATTAAAACAAAAAACGTTTTCACAACGTTTTTATTAATACCGTTAAAAAGCGTTGCGAACTACATTTTTTTTATTAATTCATAAGTAAAAAACATTTCACAACATTTTTATTTAATAGAGTTAAAAAACGTTACGAACAACATTTTTTATTAATATAGTTAAAAATGTTGAGCACAACATTTTTTTATGTGTAAATTCATAAATAAAAAACGTTTTTGCAATGTTTTTATTTAATGGAGTTAAAAAATGTTGCGAACAACATTTTTTTTTATTGATTCAAAAGTTAAAAATGTTTACCAACATTTTTTAAAAAAAACATTGCGAAAATGTTTTTTTTTCGTTTAAATCTATAAATAAAAAACGTTCTGCAACGTTTTTTATCAATATAGTTAAAAACGTTGAGCACAACGTTTTTTTATGTGTAAATTCATAAATAAAAAACGTTTTTGCAATGTTTTTATTTAATGGAGTTAAAAAACGTTGCGAACAACATTTTTTTTATTGATTTAAAAGTTAAAAATGTTTACCAACGTTTTTTAAAAAAAACATTGCGAAAATATTTTTTTTTCGTTTAAATCTATAAATAAAAAACGGTTCACAACGTTTTTTATCAATATAGTTAAAAATGTTGAGCACAACATTTTTTTTATGTGTAAATTCATAAATAAAAAACATTTTTGCAACATTTTTATTTAATGGAGTCAAAAAACGTTGCGAATAACATTTTTTTTATTGATTCAAAAGTTAAAAATGTTTATCAACATTTTTTAAAAAAAACATTGCAAAAATGTTTTTTTTTTGTTTAAATCTATAAGTAAAAAATGTTTCGCAACGTTTTTACCAATGTTTTTAAAAAAAACATTGCGAAAATATTTTTTTTTCGTTTAAATCTAAATAAAAAATATTTCACAACATTTTTTATCAATATAGTTAAAAACGTTAAGTACAACATTTTTTTATGTGTAAATTAAAATAAAAAATATTTTCGCAACGTTTTTATTAATATCGTTAAAAAACGTTGTGAACTACTTTTTTTTTATTAATTCATAAATAAAAAATATTTCGCAACGTTTTTAATTAATGGAGTCAAAAAATGTTGTGAACAACGTTATTTATGTGTATAATTAAAAAAATAAGCATTTCACAACATTTTTTAACGATATTAATAAAAACGTTGTGAAAACGTTTTTTATTTTAATTAAATTTTTAATAAATGTGAAACATTTTTTTAAAATTAACATAAGAATGTTTTCGCAACTTTTTTAATATTTTAATAAAAAAATGTTGTAAAAACGTTTTTTTATTGAACAAAAACGTTTTTCTTATAAAAAATAAAACATTTTTTAAATCAGTAAATTGGTTTAGTAAATCGCAAAATTGGTACCGAAACTGCAACTACTGAAACTGATTAGTAAATTTACCAACAGGTTCAGTTTGGTAAACTATGAAAACTGAAACCGCTCTGATACCAAAACTGATCGGTACGGTTCAGTAATTACCGAAACTGATCAGAGCCCTAATTTTAGGTATAATATTTGTGAAGATAATTATATTTTTTAAACAGTACTAACTCCAAAAATTTTTATTTTTCTTTTAACTTCAGGACATAATAACATCACTTTGGTCAAATGAAATTACTTTTTTATGTGTAAAAAATTGTTCAGTGATGTCAAATCTACCTGTGTATAAATTTTTATAATAATTGGACTAATATTGTGAAGTATTGGCTATTTTTGTATTATCAATTTTTTTGCGAAAACTCATTTTGCAACTTTGGAGTGTGATTTTACTACTTTGGTCAAATGAAATTACCTTTTTCTCTTAAGTGAAATGCAACCAACTTTTGTACTTTTAACTATTTATCATTTAAATAATTTTAATTTTAAAGTATAATTTTTTTTATTTTAAATCAACTTGTTAACTTTAAGAAGTTATTCATAAGGGTTCGCAATAATTTATATTTTAATTTTTATAAATCTAAATATAATAATATTTATAAAAAATTCCAAATTTTAAAACTATTTTTAAAATAGCAATAGTATATTAATATTATATTAATATTAATTAAAATTAAAAATTCTGAAGTTATATATTATTTTATATTATTAATTTATTAATATTTAGTGAATTAATTTCATAATTTTTTTTCGCAATGATATAAAAAATTAATTTACTATTACTATATATATATTTATTATAATTAAATTATCTTTTTATACTTAAATAAAGTTATATATATCAGAAAAAAAATTGCTTAGTAGAATAAAAAATTCAAAGGTTATAATAAGAATTTGCTTAGCAGAATTTAAAATAAAATAATTTGCTTATTAATCATAGTAAATTTTGAAATTTTCATCTAACCTATATATATATTGTTTGGGATTCTATTAGACTTATTCATAAAATATTATGGTAACAGTTTAAAAACTATTTTTTAACTCTCAGCTGCTCTAAAAAAAAAATTATTTGATTTGATTTAAGTCATATAAAAATTGGAATAGTAATGAATGCCAAGGTTATATGCAGTTTTAATAGTTCAGAATTTTTATAAAATTTATTATTATTTTTTTTAAATAGTTATTTGGCATAAAATATCTGTTACATATAATAGATAACAGATTTTACAGATTTATCTGTATTTACAGATAACACAGATAAATTTAGAATAGCCAGATATCTGTAATAAACTTACCTGTATCCAACTTTTTAGTCACAGATTGGATAAATGCAAATAAACCACTTTTACAGTATTTAAATCTTTACTGTACTTTTTCAAATATAGCTTTTAATGAGACTTCATTCAACATTTCAAAATAAAATAAAATATTTACCTGCAATAATTACCAGTTTAATTAAATCTAGATTAATAATTATTGTAATAAAATTACTAAGATAAAAATATATTTTATTTGAATTAAAAAGTTAGCTAAGAGTTTTTTCTCATTTATAGGATATATTATACAAAATAATGTTTCATAAAATCATATGAAAAGAAGCAATTCTTAGAATTTCTACTGGTCTACAAAATAAAATAAGATATAAAAGAATATTTCTACTATTTTTTTGACTAATCTTTCTAACTAAATAATAAAAAAAGAATATTTTTAATATTATTTTTTTTAATCTAAAAATAAAATAAATAAAAATAAAATAGATAAAAAATAAAAATAGAAATTAAAAATAAATTTTAAGAATAATTCTTCAATAAAATACTATTATATGATTATGTCATATGATCAGTCTATTTACTGTATCTTTATCTAATTATTTTTATTACTGTAATTATCATGCTACAATAGTTAAATATTTTGAAAATTTATAGTCTTATAAACTTATGTGATATTATGGTTAAAATATTTTAAAAATTTACTATTTTAAAAATATATGTAATTTTACAGTATTATTAGTAGATTATTACTAAATTTCGCATTAATTCAATAGTATAATTTTTAATAAAAAAAATTAGAATGAATATTTTAATACAGTCAACTCTCTCTATAGTCACACATTTGGGACAGTCTATATTTGGTGACTATGATGAGATGTGACTATAAATAAGCAATAAAATCTTATAATTAAATCAGTAATTTTGGTTAGAATTATAAATTGTAATAATTTTAGTTAAATATTCACATCATAGTAATTTTTTCAATTTTATTCCAATTATTATGGATTTATAGCCATTAGATTCCTCTTGATGAGACGATTCCAACGAGCCTAAGATCATTAAAATCTGATCACTAGAACCCGTAATAATTAAAATACAGTCAAAATATTTAATATTACATGAATTTTACATATAAAAAATGCTGATCTGATCTTTAAAATCGAATTTCTCGGTCAATATTAATCCAATCATTATAAAATTATTACCATTGGCTTTCTCTCGATGAGACGAGTCTAATGAGCCTAAGATCATTAAAATCTGATCATTAGAACCCATAGTAATTAAAATATTTATGTTATGCAAATTTTACATGTATAAAATGCCGATTTGGTCTTTAAAATCGAATTTCTCGGTCAATATTGATCCAATCATTATAAAATTACCACCATCTCCTTTCAATGAGATGAACCTAATGAGCTAAAGATCATTGAAATCTGATTATTAGATCATAGAATAATTATATTTTAATAAATATCTTTTTATAATCATATATACAGTATATAAAATTTTTAAAAAAAGATGTGATAGTGACTATAGGTAGTTTGTGACTATAAATAATAGTTTTTATATATGAAAATTTGGGACACTCAACTAAGGTGACTATATAGGGTAATGTGACTATAACAGAGGTAGCTATAAAGGGAGTTGACCATATAAAAATCTTCCTGCATACTAAAATTAGAATTTTTTAATCAATTAAATAGAAGTTATCATATAGTTATTGATTGATTGTATTGATTGATTATATATTTGATCAATCATAATTAATCAGATTCTATTGATTGATTGATCAATATTTGATCATAATCAATATAATTAAATTCTCTAATTTTAAGCAGTCTATTATTTTCTATTACAGAAAAAAAATTTTATCTGTACAAAAAATAAATTATGTTATTGTAAGATTATACAAATTTGCATTAAAGTAGCTATTATAATACTATTATTTTTTTTTAATTCAAAGATCATATAATGCTTTAGATGATACAATATTTGTATGACCCAGCTATCCAGGTTTTTATTTTTAAAATCAGAAAATTTTTTATCTAATAAAATTTTATATTTAGCATTTAGAGTGTTACAATCTGGCAATCTGCCAAAATTTTAAAATTTTTTATTACTTTGCTTTATTAAATTAAATGTAATATTTGAAATATATATAATAATATTAAATATATATCAAATATTCAATTACGGTCAAAGTTGAAACAATCAAATGTACTCATTATCATGAAGATTAGGGTAATAAGCAAGGAAAAGCAATTAAGATTAGATTTTTTAAAGGTTAAGGGGTATGATGAAATTAAAGGAAATAAGATAGCAGATAAATTAGTGAAAGATGGGTTAAATAGTGTCGTATCTGATCATGTAACTTTATTGATCAATGTCACTGATATCATAAATGAATGACATAGCATATATAGGTAATATTGCACACAACATAGATATATCATATATTTTTAATATAGCATAAATGGCATATTTGTATTATTTTTATTCTATATAAGATATTTATTTTATGATTTATCATTATTATAATTGCAATTGTTATAAATAAAGCTCTGAATTTATTTCAGACAAGACATGTTCACAAGTTCTCTTAAAGCCTTTATTTTATTAATATTTTTATTTTTGATTGTTAAGTTATAACTCTTTACTTGTGATGAATATCTGGGAATCTGATGTACAGGAATTGGTATTACATATTTGATTGAGATTTTTACAAGTTGTATTTAAAGTATTGATAAATAAACCTTCTGCTACCACAAAATAATAATTGTTAGTGATTGCTTACACCAAAGAACTGACCCAACAATTGGTGCTTTCTGCCAGAAAAATAATCTCTCTCATTACCCTATATTTTTTTTATGTTTCAAGCCCATTTTGATCATAATACCTTACACAACGCCATTCACAGACAATTAAATCTAGATAACATTGCAGCCTATCATCGTGATTATTTGTGCAATAATTGCTACTCCTCTGAAATACTCCTAACCACTACGTCCAACACTTTTTAGATTGGATTGTATCTAATTATCCACTTATAGAGTACACCCAATTTACACAACAACATTTTGAAGAAGTTGCTTATTTGTCCAGCATCTCAGACCTTAATAATACCCTACAAAATTTATTCTTTAGTATAAGATATGCTGATTTAGAACTTATCAATTATACACTTTTGCGTCAAGACTTTATCAATGCATATAATCTAACTAATGGTTTTCAATAAGACCTAAATGAAGTCCTATACCAAATCAGTGAAACCACTGCATCCCTTGAATCAGAAAATTTAAGTGATACTTAATCAGAGACTTCTGAGGAGGATATACACCAATTTTACATTCCCTTACCTCCTGTTTACAACACACCAAATAATCCTGCCCTAGCACTCCCAATAGTGAACAATATGGCTCAATCTAATCAATAAGACTTTCAACAATTAAGGGTAGCTATTGCTGCATTGACCCAGGTATTACCAAATACCAATAATGCTCTGGCCAGAGCGTGGTTAGAAGACTTTACTAGAGTATATAATGCTAATGGCCAAAAGTTGGAGATTATACTGGCTTACTTGAGAGGTGCTGCCTCTACTTGGTGGAATGCCAATCAAGCATTGCCAAATAACCATCATATGGGCCGATTTGACTCCATTCGATTTTATCACCAACGTGACATTCTGTGATAACTTGTGATAACAATAATAACCAATAAAAAATTTGTCACCATCAAAGATTAGACCGTGTATTGCAACTAACGTGTTATAGTTTTTTTAAGCTTTGATATGACGCTCAGGTGTTGCCTTTGCCAAGAGACTTTTATTTCATGAAACTACTTTTGACTCATGAAAGAACTAAACACCAAAACAACAAAACTATACCACACCTCCCTTTATTACTTCGGCCTTCCTTTGAACAACTTGTATCTTACCAGGATGCATTTATAATCCTCATTAAAAAGCGTCTTGGTTTCAATAGACATTCTGTGGGATCTAAATGGTTTTTAATAAATGTCTTCCCCGAAAATGTCTTTGTTTACTTATTTCAAAGTGAACCTTTGTTTAGATATAATACAGTATTACGAAAATATCATTGCACATTTAAAGGTGAGGTGGGGGAACAAAGGTTGAAACAAATTTTGAATTATGAACATTGGAGTTGTCGACAGGATCCTAAAACAAAAACAACCGGATATGTACTATTTGTGAATTATGAGGAAAGTCATGAGGTTACTTTTAGTTGGACGCAGACCAAATTAGTTGAAAATAACCAGATATTTCAATGTGGTGTAGTCACTTGCACTTTTACAACAGATTTGGGAGAATTTGTAAATGAGTAAGATTTTAAATTTTATGTACAAAATTTATATGAATTAAAGTACTTATTTACTTTTTATTAGAAATGACGAACAAAAATTACAAGAATCTGAAAGCCATATTACAACGCCTACTACTAAAAATAATCAATCGCGATATAGAGTTATTTTGCCACGCTCTCCTCTTCAACAATTATTCTTAGATCAAAAGCACTATATATGATATTTTTTTAATTTTCTTTTTCGTTAGAATCAATATTTCTAGCATTAATTTCTTTTGGAGTTTTGTTAACTAAGTAATAAAGTTGGTGATTTTCAAAAGACATAATATTATATACTACCGATTTTTTTTCAGTTCCACCACCCATAGTGGTACCACGAAAAAATAATCAAACCTAATTAAAAAGTCAGTATTAATATATACAATAAAATATCTTTTAAATAAATTTACAAATTACCTGATCGTGATTTTTTTTTTCAATACTAGAAGTAGAAAAATATCATAATGATAAGTTTTTCATCTTTAATTGGCGCATAAATTGATGCATGTGTTGCGCAAAAACATGCATATAGGGGGTCACGTCTTGTTTACGATATAATCCAGGTTTATGTGATATTGAATTAGGATGTCCTTTAGTCGCACAATAAAAGGTACGGATCCATTGTTTGGTATCAATTTCAAACGCATCAATTTCTTGGTCTGAAAGAAAAGGTTTCCTCAAAACTTTATAAAGCCGAAGAAATTCCTTCCATAATTTTTCAATTTCTTGTCCACGAATGCCAGAAATAAACTGGGAAATTGGAAAATATTCTAATACTTTCTTCTTGTCAGGACCCATCAAAGAAGTCCAATCCCACTTTCCACTAGTAGATCTTGACTTGAAAAATTCAAAGTGGACTTTAATGTTTTGCATCGCTTGTTCAATCTCCAATTTAATTTTTTTTTCAAACTCTTTTTTTTTAATTACATCATTAAAAAAACATTCCATCAAAACATCAACTATGCGCAAAAATAGATGTAACTCGTCAGGAATATAATTTTCTTGGTTTATTGCAGGGAATAATGCTGGTTTTCTATTTTCACCTAATCATTAGTAAAATATTCATAGTTAATTAATTGGTAATAAATAATCAAATAAAAAAAAATCCTAAAACATTACAAGCGTGATTTCCTGAATTTTCAAAATTTTGATCCATATCCCAGCGTAACTCGGATTGACAGTTACAATATAAACAAAAATACTTTGAATTGGGAGCATTCAATCCCATTATTATATACATAAATTTCCAGTTACCGGAAAAAAACAATTCTACTGGCCAATGATTCCCATCTTTGTCATATATTCCGTTATTTTGGAGATCAAAAAGCTGATGTTGAAATAGCTTTCCTATTTTAGCAAGGTCCTCATATTTTTCTCGTCCAACATAAAGACAAATGCTAAAAAAGAAAAAAATATATATATTACTAAGTTAACTTTTTGGTTATTTAATCAAAATAAATTCATTACCAGTGTTGATGTTCCGGTTTTAAGACTTCTTCACCTTCATTTAAAAGACAAATTGTCATCATCACATGGCTTTGTTTCTGACCAACATTGCGACCATCTCCACCAAGCTTAAGTTTAAGTGTATCACCAGAATTGATGATTGCAGGAGATGTTTCTTTCCATAATGGTATTAAAGTTTGTAAAATCGTGTAAATTGACCTGTATGCACCATTTCCAATTTCTGCCTCATCAACTATTATACCATCATCAGATTCTAAATTATTTGACAGATCATCATCATTTTTGTCGATGTTAAATGTTCCAATTCTAAGATCTTTATTAATAAGATTTGTAATTTCAACTCTATGATTAGCTATTAAATATTCGCGTATAAGAAATGCTTCAACTGCAGCAAGTCGCCGATATCCATCACGTGCTAATAACGATTCATCACAAGCTCTAACAATAGCATCTATTTTGGCGAGTTCATTTTTATTATCAGGTGGCTTGTAAGTTAATATAATACTTTCGCCATTAAAATCCAATTCAATTTTACGAATATAAACAATTGGTTGATCAGTTTCATCAGTCAATCGATGTTTTTTAATCAAAGATCTAATTGCCTTTCCAGATTCTCTGCCTAAAGATGCAAATCTTTTATTTTGTCCTGAAATGGTTTGAATCGTTGTTAAAGGTCTTTTTTTTTTGTTAACTAATGTAATAGGAGCACCCATTGTTTCTAAGCGACATTCATGCAATCTTCCAATATCAAACCCAAAAATATATACACCCGATAAATTAGAATTTGGGCGATTATTTTTCTGTATAATTAAGATCAATAAAAATAATTATTAAAAGTTCAGTTTTGGAAAAAAAAATAAAAATACTACCTTTAAGAACGTATTAACAACACTAGTTGCAGAGCGATCACTGTAAATACTCCACTCTGCTTTATTTTCTTTCCATACAATTGTAAATCTTACTTTTCCATTTGGTTGATATTTTGTTTCACAACAGATCTTCATTTTAGAAACTTCAGTTTCAACGCTATAGTTATCGGGTATTTGATATTGAATACAATCTTTGGAATTTTTTTGTGTAAGTTTAACCAGTATTGGATAATATCCTAAAGACACTACTTTATACCAAAAATAAAAGGGTCGGTTTCCCATCATGTATTGTGATATTATAAAAGAACTTGTAGGATATTGATGAGAAAAATTTCTTGTAGAATAGCCATCTAGAAAATATTTGGTAATATATTAATTAAATAACCACAAATTTAATTATAATAAAAGAAACAAAGTACCGTTTACAAAAAATAGTGTTTCATGTTGGTTACTTCGGTTATTTTCTTGGCTTGACCCTAATACATACGCCATTTTAATACAGAATACACGTAAAAATATTTTATTATTACAAGTAAAACTAACTTTATAGCGAAATAATTTATAAAAGTTTTTTCTCTAACTCTTTGCGATGCAACAAAAACCAATCTGAAACCAATTTGCAACTCGCGATTACTGTTGTTTTGATTTAACGAAGATTGGTTCTTCATGATAAAGTCACAAATTTTTACTATGATATGCATTTATATGCATAATAGTATCACGTTACACCTGATCTTATCACCAAAATTTACTATGTGATCGGACTCAAATCAGCCCATATGTCAGAATAGAATCACTACATGGACTGGTAATAACAATAATACTGACTTTATTCAGAATTTCCCTGCGGCTTTTAGGACTCAAACGCTAGTTGAAATTTGGAACACCAAATTGGAGCAAAGGTGTCAGCAACCCGGTGAAGATGTAAATACATATGCAGCTGCCTTACAGGAATTGTATCAAAGGGTAAAGACAAATGCCTTCGCTTACTCTGGAGCAATTAAGGCTTGCAAATTTGTGAATGGTCTATTACCTGACCTATATGTTACTGTTAAGCCTCACAATGACCAGACATGGAATGGTGCTGTGGATCAGGTGAAAGCATATGAGCTAACACACCAAGATCAAGGTGCTGATAGTGCCTACCTTAATAAATTTACGCTCATGTTCACCAATAACCATACAACTGATTTACTTCAAGCCATTCAGGATCTGACTAAGCAAGTACAAATGTTAAGTTACAGAAACTGAGAAAATTGAAATAATAATGGTTCCCGATATACCAATCAACAGACATCAGGGCAAACATCACAATCATCAAACAGACCAAATCAGTATGTCTGTTATGCCTGTGGAGAACCTGGACATGTAGTAAGAACTTGTCTGAATAAAAATAACAATTTCAGCCATCTGAATAATGGCCAGAATGCTAATAACAATAATACTTCCCACAAATGATCAGCTTGAATGATCAACTTGTGCAGATTCACCAGTTGCTGGCTCAATTGGCATAACCAGAAGATGGGGTGAATCAACATTTAAACTAAGAAGCGTATCTCATGAGGGTGAGTGTACATGCCAGACAACAATTCCCTCAAACCTGACTTTGTTAAAAGTATACCCCTGCTACAAGAACCACACGAAGCAAGGCTAGACTTGACCCAACTGCAGGAATAGTAAGAGACAAGCCAACTGATATTACAAGCTGTACAAGACTCAAGTAAGGCTAAATAACCCACAAGAATGACCAAGACTAAAAAGGTCAAACCTAAGAAAATAATCAAAAAGAAACCTGCCGCGGTTACTCTGATTTACAAAATGGTAGAACTATATATGATGTAGCAGTTTTTTGACCAAAAAGCCAATATTACGAATGGTCAATTATTGGCAATGAACTCTAAATTCAGTTTAACAATTGCTAAACTATTAAAGAAACCAGTAGTTAGAACAAAAGATAGTGAAAAAAATTTGATGACAAAGTGCCAGACAATAAAAACACTCTGGAAGTTGATGACTTAATACAGGTGGCAAACACTGCCAGACTTAATGCAGATTGGACGTTGGTGCTATACAGTGAAGCCTTGATCTAGTGGTTAGATCCGGATATTTGTCTATCTGCATTTATCCAATCTGTGACTAAAAGGTTGGATACAGATAAGTTATTACAGATATCCAGCTATCCTAAATTTATCTGTGTTATCCATAAATACAGATAAATCTGTTATCTGTTATATGTAACAGATATTTTATGCCAAATAACCATTTAAAAAAAATAATAAATTTTATAAAAATTCTGAACTGCCAAAACTACATATAGTCTTGGCATTTATTACTAATCCGATTTTTATATGACTTAGATCAGATCAAATAATCTTTTTTTTAGAGCAGCCAAGTGTTAAAAAAACGGTTTTTAAACTGTTACCATAATATTTTATTTATTTTATTTTTAAAAAAAAAATTTTTTTCATCAAAACAGTTTTTTAAACTATTAAATTTTATTTTTTTATTTTTTTTATTTTTCTCCTTTAGATACAGCTCCTAAAATTTGTGGGATAGTAAGTTGTGTTATGAATATAACAGTAATAGTTCTTCTAATATAAGAACGTTAACTAATGTTCTTTTCTTTTTTTTTGTATAAATGGGCTTTTTTGTAATTGACATGTGGCCCTTTGAAGTAATGTAAGGGGGAAGAATATAAAGATTCTTTTTAATATAAGAACATTAACTAACATTCTTTTCTTTTTGTAGGCACAGACCAGCTTTTATTTTTAAAGAAAGTTCACCAGTTTGAGAATTTTCTTGGCTTGGCTTGGCTTAGCTCACTTTGGCTTGAGCTAGATTTTTTTTTTTCAAGCTGAGCTGGCTTATGTGGAACACTAGCTTGTAATTTCCTTTTCATAGAGTCAGTTTGTTTCAATATCTCAATTTTAATATTTTATTTAAGAAACAACTATTATTTATTTTTTTTTTTTACTTTTAGGATGCTGGAGTCTTTGACAAACCCAGACTTGAAGATATATAGTATGCATGAGAATTTTACTTAATTGCTTTAAAGAAATTGTTAACATTTCTTTTTTTTTACTTTTAGAATACCAAATTCTTGGATGAACAGTGCAGCATCTTAAAGTATATTAATATGTACTGTATATCAATAATAAAGAAAACCTAATTTTGGTTTTTGTTTTAGTGTAAAGGGTTTTATTACAATAAATAAAATGTTAATAAAATATTAATAAAATATTTTAATACATGTATAAATTTATTGGTGATTGAAATTAAAAAAGTGAAAGATGGAACACTGAAATTATGCTAAACCATATAAAATTTTTAAAAATATCTATAAATATCTGTAAATATCTGTAAAATCTGTGAAAATTATCAGCGAATATAAATTGCTATCCGGATATCTGCATATCTGGATGCAGATCTAACCTCTACAACCAATCCATTTGTTTGTTGATGATAGGCTGTATATAGTCTATGTTTCACCCCAAACTTATCACATAAAGAATTTAGCATATCATTGACAAAGTGTATCCTACGGTCAGTAAGGATCTCTTTAGGGCATCCATGTTGGCATATGATGTCTTCATAAAAGAAAAACACTACAGAGGTGGCTTTGCATCTGAAATTGCTTGTGCTTCTGGTCATTTTGTTAAATATTCTGTAGCAACCACTATGTATTATTTATTTTTATCCTTAGTTTGTGGCAAAGGTCCAACTATATCCATTCCTACACAATCAAAAGGCTGTCTAATCTTTATTGGATGTAAAGGTTCTGCACGGTTGTTTTTACCACGCCTTTGACATTCATCACAGGTTTTTACATAGTTCCTAACATCTTTAAACATCTGTGGCCAATAATATCATATTTTGATTTTTCTATATATTTTGTCTGCATATGATGTAAAACATTATCAATTTCATCTTGTTTAACTACTTTAAGAGGTTGATTTGGGTTACTTTTATTTTTCTTATATAATTGTTCATTTATTACAACAAAATATCATGATTTTCATTTAATAGCAGCCTGCTGCTCTTTGTTTAAATATACGGGTAACAAAAGTGTGGTTACAAACTGAATAAGTGAATAACATGTTTTGAATCCATTCATTAAATCAAAAAGGGGGTTATTCAAAAATAAAGTCCAAAATTTGCAAGAAAATTAAAATATAAATTTAAAATAAAACTTTTTGTTAATATATTATCCAGCTTAAAGTATCTACATTTGTATGTTGTTTTCCAGGGCGGTTAATAATTTCTAAGTTGTATGAGTTTAAAAATATAAGCTATCTACCAAGTTGTCCAGTTAGATTTGATAAGTTGAGAAGATATCAAAGTGCTGCATGGTCAGTAATCACTGTAAACTTCTGTCCATACAGATAAGGATGAAAATGTTTAACGGCCTACATTACTGCTAAACAATCAAGTTCAGTTATTCCATAGTTTCTTGCTGGCTAAATCTAATGATGAAAACCACTGACATCTGGATAATGTTTCTAACATATCGTCTACCCTTGGCAAAAGATAGTGATCCTTTTTCATGATGTTGTTCAGCTTTCAATAGTTGACGCATAAATGCTTCTTGTCATTTTTCTTTTCCACTACTACAACTGGTAAAGTCCACTGACTTTTGGATGGAACTATCAATCTGGTATCCAGCAATTGTTGTATATCTTCCTTTATGAACAACTGGTTTTGATAGAACCTTTGTCTAATTGGGGTGGCATCTCTGGTATCAATTTTATGCGTAATTACCAATGTTCATCTGAAGTCATTAGGATCCCAGGCAAACAAATTCTGATATCATTCCATGAAATTCTCAAATTTCCAGAGTTGTTCTTCATTCAATTTTCTGGTATGGAACTTTCTTTTTTCAATTTCTTTATACTGGTAGTAGTATTCATTATCAATGAAACTTCCTTCTTTGAGTAATGAATTTTGTGTTGCAAAATAATTGTTCCTGCACCTCTTCATCATCACTTTTGAATTCCTTTTCTGATTCTTCCATGGCGTCCTCATTGACCTCTTCTTCAGCTTCATCCTTAGCTTCCATATTTGGTACTTCAATGCTAGAAATGTGGTGGAGCATTTCCCTACATTTGGTAATAACCTCTAAAACTTGATCTTTCTATTCGATAGTCATTAAGTTGTTGTTATAGTCCAGAATGGCCTTAGTTTGATACAATTATGTATCTTTAACAGTATCTGTTACTACACCCAACAGGCGTTGGCATTCACCATTCACATTTACCATCACAGTTTTTGAAGCCTTTGTAATCTCTATGTTCAAATCTTTCAATAACAACAGGAAATAATACTTCTAGCAGATCTATAGAAAATATGTAGCATATGGTGAGCTATGTATGTAGCGTACAGTGTGACGCATACCAGTTGACATGATACAAAGATAACAAATAACTAGACAACATATCCATATCACGTAATAAATATGTGTAATATGACACACCTTCTTACTTTAATGCAGGGTCATGTGCATGTGTCATGTCCATGTACAACATATAGATGACACCCTACGTACATATATCATAGCATACCGCACACTACATGTTTCCGTCTGGCCCATCCAGAATCTACGATAAGCAGAAATTTTATATGTTTGATCAAGGTAGAGGTCAGATCTGTGGATGACCTATCCAGATATGCATCTGGATATGCAGATATCCAGATAGCAATTTATATTCACAGATAATTTTCACAGATTTTACAGATATATACGGATATTTATGGATATTTTTAAAAATTTTATATGGTTCAGCATAATTTCAGTGTTCCATCTTTTACTTTTTTAATTTCAATCACCAATAAATTTATACATGTATTAATCAATATTTTATTAACATTTTATTTATTGTAATAAAACCCTTTACACTAAAACAAAAACCAAAATTAGGTTTTCTTTATTATTGATATACAGTACATATTAATATACTTTAAGATACTGCACTGTTCATCCAAGAATTTGGTGTTCTAAAAGTAAAAAAAAAGAAATGTTAACACATTTCTTTAAAGCAATTAAGTAAAATTCTCATGCATACTATATATTTTCAAGTCCGGGTTTGTCAAAGATTCTAGCATCCTAAAAGTAAAAAAAAAATAAATAATAGTTGCTTCTTAAATAAATATCAAAATTGAGAAATTAAAACAAACTGACTCTATGAAAAAGAAATTACAAGCTAGTGTTTCACATAAGCCAGCTCAGCTTGAAAAAAAAAATCTAGCTCAAGCCAAAGTGAGCTGAGCCAAGCCAAGCCAAGAAAATTCTCAAGCTGGTGAATTTTCTTTAAAAATAAAAGCTGGTCCGTGTCTACAAAAAGAAAGAATGTTAGTTAATGTCTTATATTAAAAAAAATCTTTAACATTCTCCCCTTCACATTACTTCAAAGGGCCATGTGTCAATTACAAAAAAGCCCATTTTCACAAAAAAAAAAAAGAAAAGAACATTAGTTAATTTTCTTATATTAAAAGAACTATTACTGTTATATTCATAACACAACTTACTATCCCACAAATTTCAGGAGCCGTAACTAAAGGAGGAAAATAAAAAAAATAAAAAAATAAAATTTAAGGGTAGAGTGTATCTACGCCACAACATATATATGATTTTAGACTAAAAAATGTAGATCATCACGTGACCCAAAACGAGCAAAATTTATTATTTCTCGCAAACTACCATATGAATTTTGTTAAATACACATTTAAAAAGAGTATAAACATGCGCTTCATTTATTTATTAAAGTGTTTAACCATTTGCTATTAGTCTTTCTGAATGTATTTAGACTTTTAAAATCAAATATGACTAATAATAAAAAAATAAAATGGTATTAATAAAAAATTTTATTTGAATAAGTAAATGCACAATGATTTTTTGACATAAATATTCTTTTTTATTATACTATTAACTTGTAAGGTTTCATAAGTTTAAAGTTAATTTGAAGATATGTTCTCTAGGTGATTCGCAACTTACCATAGGAGATTCGCAACTTAATGACGACTTCATAGTGTAATATTTCGTTATAAGCCTTATTTGTATTATACTTTACTAAAGTTTATTTGAAAGACAGAAACTCTAGCTTTCTAAAGAATACTTTTAAACAGTTTTTCATAAAATATTGAGTGAGTTTTCCTTGTAGCGAAGTAAAAAAAAAAATGATTTTTTTTTTAGCCATATGATCAGCCATGTCGATCCCTCTACCCTTAACAGTTTAAAAAATCGTTTTGATGAAAAAAAAATTTTTTTTAAAATAAAATAAATAAAATATTATGGTAACGGTTTAAAAACCGTTTTTTTAATACTTGGCTGCTCTAAAAAATGATTATTCAATCTGATCTAAATCATATAAAAATCGGATTAGTAATGAATGCCAAGGCTATATGCAGTTTTGGCAGTTCAGAATTTTTATAAAATTTATTATTTTTTTTAAATGATTATTTAGCATAAAATATCTGTTACATATAACAGATAACAGATTTATCTGTATTTACAGATAACACAAATAAATTTAGGATAGCCAGATATCTGTAATAACTTATTTGTATCCAACCCTTTAGTCACAGATTGGATAAATGCAGATAGACAGATATCCGGATCTAACCACTACATACAAGCAATCATGAAAATCCTTTGATGCAAATAAATTCAATTTGCATTGTCAAGCAAGCTCTTGCCCCATATGCTACATCATCATGGATGTTAATGGTGAATTTTAATTTGCTTCATAAAATACATTTGACCATTTTATCATTACTATTTCAAGTTACGTTAGATTTTTGCAATGCTAGTGTATTATTGCTGCTAAAAATCATGCATCTGAGACTCCTGTGTAATTTAATTTTGGAAATAACTCTTTTCATGCAATATTAATATGGAAAATTGATGAACTAGATAACTCTACAGGAGAATACCCATATTGTGAGTGAATTACAAGCTGACATACCTTGTTATCACATGAGAACAATGCAAATAAAATACTAATGTAACTGTAATTTACTTTTTCTAAAGGTCAAGTGACCAGCATTTTGATGTTTCTACAGCTAACACCACAAATGATACTAAAGTTAATGAATGTGTTAGGGTTGTTTTAGAACTTGGAGACCCAGAAATTACCATCAATTTATGTGAGCATGGAAGTAGAAAATCCAGAAAATATGATACTTTTTGGAAAATTGTGGCTTAATTTCTTGCAGAAAAAGCAGCAGATGCTATAACTGCTGTAGACGAATGCAGTATAGTTGTGTATTTTGCTACTGCAATTTTTATGAATGATCTTTTATATCAAATTAAATGTGAATGCCCACCTGAAATACTAATTCCTAGTGCACAGTAGTTATGATTGCAGTTCTGGCTCAAGAATTCAATGCGCCTTAGCAGCTTGCAATTTTTTTTTTTTTTAAGACCAATAATGCATTTTTATTTATATTTAAGGAAAAATTCCTATTACTATACATAAAAATACCTATAGATCGTATCCAAAAATACTGGTCTATATAATTGGACTATCCAGACTAGTTAATAAATAAAACTAATCTAAATTATCCTAAAAAAAAAAATTTTGGGCTGTATTGGTCCAGATGTCCTCTAAAAATAATAAATTGTCCATTATATAAAAGAAAAATCAAACAAAACGTCTCTATAAAAATGATTTGTGAGGAGTAAAAATAATCCTATACTCGGAATAGTCTTGAAGTCATCAAGTAGGAGCCTTCTGTCTTGCCGCGTATCAATCCTTGTACCAAAGATTATTCTCCTCATCCGTTCCTCTTCTTTAAAGATTCAAATTGGTTAGTCTGATACCAGCTTTTTCAAAAGATCCACTAAAGTATTGAAGACGTCAGCAGAACCCTTGGACTTGTAATTTTTACGCTTACGCGAATTTTTGTCTGGGTTCTGACCCAAAGGTCATTGCAAACTGCTTATTTTATTTGACAAACTTGACCTAGCCTTCTCTCCCTGATGAGATTGAGGCGCAGTACATTTTTGTTGCCTCATGGGTTCTCCACGGTACCATTGATATGTTATATTGTCAATGTCAAAAAAAGTTCTTAGGCAAACAGCATATCTGAATGCCTTTCGAAACAAACTATCAACTGTCATTCTCCTTTTGGCATTTTTATAGCTTTATAAGCTTTTATTGAGTATTTAGCTAAAAATTCTGATCGCATATTGTGGTCGACCAGGTGTTGAGTATGTTGGGCTTCTGGATAATTCCTCTATACTAGACAAAATCTTTTGCGATTTTTGCGATTTTTTAATGACCAGTCTCCTGGGAACCATCAGATGGGTATAAATGGTGAGTGAGTACATCCATAGTCCATGATCAAAATGGACTTATGTTTCGTCATTGAGGATAATCTTGACCCATATAGTCTGGAATTTCTTTTGTTTTTTCATCGTAAACTTTATGGTTTGACCCCAAGACTTTAAAGTTTCTAATATTTGTTCTTAGGTCCACTCTACCAGTATATCATATACTGTAATGTGTCTAGCAGACTGTACATTATTGTCTGTAGCCTCGTTATCAGTAATAACTTTTTTAGTCACGTTCTGGGTAAACTTTTTTCCTTTCACTTTATTAATTAATCCCCTGATTTACCTTGGTATGTCCCGGTTTGGCAGGTTGATTATCCTCCAGTTGCTTTTTTTGCTTTTTGGATTTTCTGCTTTTTTTCTTTTTCAGGTTTTTGGCATTATTTACTGAAGGCGTGCTCTGTGATGATTGTGGTTGGTCCTCTATGATTTCCATTTTTTCTATTTTGGGCTCATCCAACAGAATTTTTTGTTGCTGCTGCAGTATCGCTAGCGATGGCAAAAAATCTAGCTAAAGTCGTAGATAGTCTACTTGTTCTAGGAGCGTTTTTGTTCTCCTAGGAAACTTTCAGTCCTATGCACAGTATTAACATGATATTACTATATGTAAGATTTGTATGGATGGCCAGTTTGTGGATATTCACTCGTTGGGTAGAAGGACTTATTCCTAGCATGTCATCTACTCTTTTTTGTTGCTCGTCAGGAGATAAAGTACACATATTTCCAAGACTTCCAAGTGTCTCAACTATTTCTTTAAGAATAAAACTCTCTGTAGACATATTTATTATTGTTTTATATTATATTTGATAGAAAATATGTATTATAGTGGTTTATTTTTCTTCAAAAATTTTTGGCCGAAATGGTCAGTGGAGAAAGTTTCCATAATTTCTAGCAGCTTGCAATTTACTGGTCTATTGCCTTTAAAGTTTATAATTTAAGTACACCAACTATAAGTTTTCCAGCATTATTTCGATATGAGAAAGAGTTTGCTATTAAGTTTGAAAAGATCACAAATTTGATCTTTTTAGATGATAAACATCACTGCAAAGTTGGGAAATCTGGTTTTCCTGTTGCTGCAATTGAAAGAGGAAAGAAAATCATAGTCAGCAAGGATTTTGCAGTTGCTGATTATGATTTCACTAAAATGAAAATTATACCAAGTGTAATAATGATTTGTAACATACCTGAATCAATTAATGGTGATTTTTATATGTATTGGGATAAAAGATCCAATCTTTTAACCTTCCTATCCTCTCCGCCATGTGACAGAACTTTTTTGAAGAAGAACTTGTTGAAAAACCAGTTCTGTGTCTATATACGGATAGCAGACCAGATTACTATTGCATGTATACTCGTATACTCATATCCAGCTCTCATATATTTGTCTTTTCATTGCACTGGACCTTGATTATTTTGTTGCTATTCAAACTCCACCACAACATTCATGGAAAATCCCATTGAGCATGTAATATCAATTTCTAAATCTGGGACTATGGAGTATTGGTTTGATATGAATTGAAATGAATAATGAATTGAAGAGGTTAATGAGCAAGTGTGTCATAATGAATGAAATCTGCAAAACAGCTAAAGAAAATTTATCTTGAATATAGATCTAGCTGCAAGTTTTCAAGCTCCAATTAATTTGGTTTGTAACATGTTTATTGTCAGTTTCTTAAAGATGAGCTTTTTAGAACATTTATTGTAGCATCAAAGACAAAAATGGAGAGATTCTGGAAAACAATTGAGCTCATGGATGACAGTGTTAACAATGAAGACTGTACTACAGATCATATAAAACAGAGGTAAATAAACAGTTGGTTGAATATGGAAAAAAATCCCAATTAACTTTTTTTTACTTTTTTATTTAAAGCCACTTTTACAAAAGTTTTTGAATATTGTTGTACAGTGAGGCATTACTCTTTTACAATAAAAAAAATGTGGTAAACCAGCTTGTATCATTTGCTATTCTCCTTGTTGTTTACCTGAAGATTTTAAATAATTGCATTGTCTTCCAGACCTAGAGCCTGGAGAGAACATGTATTACAAGTCATTTGAAGAACTTTATAGTAAAGAAACAACAGAAAATCATAAACCATCACTTAAAAATACAAAATCAAAAAAGGACAAAACAAAATCTACAAAAACAAAACATACAACCTTCTGCAGCTCGAGTAAAAAATGTTGGCATTATCATAAATTTTGTTAAGTGTGAGAAGCCATGACTCCTATTCAGCACAAAAACTCATAGAAAAAGACAAGACAATATTGTGAAGATTTTTGGATACAATCTACTACACTTGTGGTATGTTGTTCTATAATATGTGTGATTTAACAATAGCTACACTACATAAACAACCAGATGATGATACAGTAGATCCGTGGATGACCTATCTGGATATACATCCAAATATGCAGATATCTGGATAGCAATTTATATTCACAGATAATTTTCACAGATTTTACAGATATTTACAGATATTTATGGATATTTTAAAAATTTTATATGGTTTAGTGTACTATCTTTTACTTTTTTAATTTCAATCACCAATAAATTTATACACGTATTAAATATTTTATTAATATTTTATTAATATTTTATTTATTGTAATAAAACCCTTTACATTAAAACAAAAACCAAAATTAGTTTTTTTTATTATTGATATACATATTGATATACTTTAAGATGCTGCAATATTAACACATTTTTTTAAAGCAATTAAGTAAAATTCTCATGCATACTATATATCTTCAAGTTTGGGGTTTGTCAAACTAAGACTCTAGCATTCTAAAAGTAAAAAAAAAAAAATAAATAATAGTTGCTTCTTCAATAAAATATCAAAATTGAGAAATTGAAACAAACTAATTCTATGAAAAGGAAATTACAAGCTAGTGTTTCACATGAGCCAACATTCTTTTCAAAGGGCCATGTATCAATTGCAAAAAAGCCTATTAACCTTTTAGTTGCAGATTGGATGAATGATGATGATGAAGATGATAACCAAGAAATTATGGATATGGAAGATAATAAAGAACAATGAAAAAAATGAATGGAATGTATCTGAAGACTCAGATAATGAAGAAGAATTTGATAATGATAAGGAAGAGCCTGAGGAAAAAGAGCTTGAGGAAAAAGAACCTGAGAAAAAAGAGGATACTATTTGTAAAATATTTTCAAGTTTTTGTTAATGACTTATGGTCTTGTACATCACACGCCAGATGTTTGCTTTAAATGCAGAAGTCCCAATATTACTGAAGTAACAAAAGGTAAACTTTTATATTGCAGTATTTATAGTGGCAATACTAATACTTCAAAAAAACATTTAGGGTAGAAGCAAGGCAGTAGAAACAAAAGGAAGCATAAAATAGGTTAAAGATTAGAAATTTTATATGCTTATATGCTATGTATGCATTTTTGGTCTTTTTGTTGTAATACAATTAATACAATTATACAATATATGGTTAATCACATGATATTAAATATAAGCTATTTTATTGGTTAATTATATATAAATTATAAAAAAAAAAATTCTGGAATCATGATTCACTAACCTGGCCAGAATATATAAACTATTTTTACTACTTTGTATCACCTTATTGTAAAATATTTAAATAAAATATTATATACAAAATACAAAACCCACTCAGCTTTGCTAGATGGATCCATGAATTAGAACATCAACAAACCTATAACTATATAACTATAAAATATCCTAAAAATAAAATATAACTAACTATAAAACCAAAAATATATTCTAATAATAAAAATAAAAATAAAAATAAAATAATCATAAAATAAAAATAAAAATCAAATTTAATTTAAATAACCATAAATTTCCATTAAAAAATCCAAATAATGGTTTATGGGTCTATGTGTATCAAATCTTGTATTTGAACAAAAATGAGATGAAAAGTATTCATAAAGCATTATTTGCATATGGGTCATCAAGAGTGATGCAATTAGCTTTATCATGAATTAGTATAATTCAGTATCAGTTTTACATGATCTTCAAACCAAAGGGAAAGAAATTTTATCCTTTTGCAAAATGCATCTCTTTTATCATATAACATATTTGAAAAGACAAATTAATTTAATTAACAAATTGAATGGCTTGATGAGTTAATCATTAAAAATAATTTTGGATATGGTAAAAGGTAACTGTATCCATCTTTTCTGTGACTGTGTAAGTAAAAGATTAATAAAAGCAGGGGAATTATCTGATGTATCAATCTATTGTGATATTGCTTGAGTGATCAGTGCTGGTGAATGCAGCTAATCTTTAAATTATGAAAAGGTTGTTTGCAGGAATTCATAAAGAAACTTAAAGATATGAGATTGTAAGTAAGCTAAATATAAGCAGAATATAATGTAATATATGGTTTTATTAGTTTTCTTGACTTATAAATAAGGGTTTACAGATTTGTAGCCAGTATCTTGATCATAAAATTCCATAGTGTGTTATGCTTGATGTATTATAACAGAAGTATTTCACTTTTTTGAGAGCCACCTTGAATAAAACTATCAAGTTTGCACCTGTTCTATGGTTTTAAAAAAAGGTTGTAATTTTTGTTTGATGGGTATATCTTCAATATATGAAGAAAAGTGGTACTGCGGTAGTTATTAGATCCATGATTAAATTCAATTTGATAAATTTTATTACATTCAAAGCTTTTTTTAGTGAGGTTATTCACCAATTCATTATATGTAGTAGTTAGATCCAGATATCTGTTTATCCATATTATCCAATCTGTTACTAAAGGAACAGATACAGATAAGTTGTTATAAAAGTATTACAAATATCCAGATATCCTATTTTATCTGTAATACAGATAATATCTGTAAAATCTATTAAAACTTATATAAAATGGATATTTATTATAACAAAGTTTACCCAGTTTATTAGTAATCTTAAACCTTTACAATTATACATTATCCAAAATAAAAATAACCTTATTAAAACTTAAATTTTATATTTGAATTACAGTAACCAAATATTATTGCTCTAATGCTAATACAAATAAAATATTTTCATTTTTTTCCATTACTTCTATTGTTTTTTACTTTGTTCTGTATTATTTATTTCATCTAACTTTTCAACTAAGTCATATTCAAGAAAATCAAAGTTATCTGAATCATAAACATTACCAGGTAAAAAAACATTATACACTAGATAAAATAGGGTTTTTTTTAGAACTTTTGGCTTGCATTTTTTTAAATTATTATCACTTTTGTCAATTACACAATAATATATAATACCCTCTTAAAATATATATAATCATTACCTACTATAATAACAACCTGAAAATGAATTATCTATTTTATACAATAATAATCTATCTCTTATCCAAAAAACCTTAATTGTGTTTATAACAAAATTACACTTCTTATTCAATAACAATTTTTGATATTTTATAATAACTTTACTCATTTTACCGAAGCCGCTACTCTGTGGTCATAAGTGATCCAAGTATTCAGATTATAAGAATAAGTCAGCTATGTATATTCAATGAGATAATCATGATTTCTGTCATTAGTTATCTTAGTAAGGAGAGGGTCATAATAAATCCTCTATAATAAAGAAGACAAACTATCCTCTTGATTATACCATTACCTACTTAAAAAGTGGGTAAAGTCCAAAAGCTGTTAAAACTTGGATGTTTCTACCTTTGAAAAGATTAATGATGCAGGCACTAGTTTGTGATGGTAAACCAATTCTGCATAAAGTGAACATAAGAAAATCTAGGCTGATAGAGTCAAAGGCTTTTGATATATCTTGAAAAATGATCTACAACTCCTTATGATGTTGTTTAAAGTCTAATAGAAACAGCAGTTGAGTCCCATTTCATTTTACAGTAGTTAGCACTGCAGAGTATTTATTAAGTTTAAAAATTGAAATTATAGTAGAAAATCACCAATCCTTCAGAACCAATCCTGTAAAATAAATTGTTTTATATAATAATAAATGATATCCACCAAGGTGGGTATAAATGAAATATTAAATAATAAGAAAATGAATGTTTGAAATTCCTGAGGCTAATTTTTTATTGATATATATCCTTTAATATATCCATCCAATATTGAGGTGTAAAGTTATGTTCAATAGAATCATATAAATGTTCTTTTGCCCATAGTCAATTGACCATATATTCTTAAGCTGTTTGCAATGGCAAGTTCTTTAACTGTGATAAAGACTGTTATTATATTTGGGTTATTTTTTGATTGTTTAACTGTTAAGATCTGATTTTTTAATAAAGAACCTTCTAGAACCCATGAGTTTTCTTGACTGATGTCTTTGAGAACTTTGAGTATCATGAATTTTTTGGAAGAAACGTTTACTCTATCATATTAAGCATGCCTTTATATAAAGTATTCTTGACTATGATTTTTTAATCTTCTTCAATAAGATCAATACTATAAAACCTCTAAATTAACAGTTCAATGTATACTAATTTGTCATCATTATTGTAGTAAAAATCAATGTTGTTAATCTTGATATATGCATCAAAGGTAATTAATTGTATTATCAGCTTTCTTTACAGCATAAATAGATTTGTTATTGCATTAGGGTACAATAGAGTCTGTTTTTACTGTCATAAGTATTGCTTTCAGATTTTTAATATGTTTAATAGTTCTCCATAAACTGTTAGTTGATAAAGTAGTATGTTAGGAAATAATTTGTTCTTATTTGGCAACTTTAAAACAGATTATCAAATAAAATCTATTTTTTTATTTCTAAAATAAACAACTTAATTATTATATCCAGTATCTTCTTTAAGCAATAAATTAAAAATTTAAAATCATAAATGGCTAGATAAAATAAGGCCAAAGCTGGTTGTAAGCAGGATGAGTATAGAAATATTTTGAAAAAATACCCTAAAGTCAGTGATCATTTTGCAGGAAAATGTAATTTCTGTCATAAAAAATGGAATCATGCATATATTGGCATGTTATAATCTCATCTTGCTAATGAGTATAATGAATATCCTGAAGAAATTCAAAATTTTTAATTTAGATAGGTTGTTGCAAAAGATTCCTTAAATAATAATGATGGCTTCTATTACTTCACAAGAGTCAGTAAATTCTAAAAAAAGAAAAGGTTTAAATAGTAAATATATTAAGAAAAATTGTTGGTACCACCCCGGGTGGTACATAATTTTTTGCCACCCCTATCACGTGATTCTAAATTAATTGTTTATTTTGTTTTTTATACGCGATTTTTTTTTAATTTTTTGCCGCTTTTTACTTTCGTTACTTTCAGTATGTTTTATTTTTTTAAATAGTTTTTTTTTATTATAAATCAGCATTAAATAACGTTCTTTTTTTTGTAAGTGCTTATTTTCTTGGCTTGGGAGCTTCTGGTAAGTTTCTTTTTCAGCATTGTCAATTTTTTTTTTTGTTAATTAACATTAACATTTTCTTTTGCAGGTTAATCTTTTTGACGGTTAACAGCTTTAGACTTCATCGTCAAGTTTCCAGTAAATGGTAAGTTCAAGACACTTTGAATCTTTAGATTTGCCTTTTTTAACTAACCATCTTTTCTTATTTTTTTTTTTGGCTGGGCTTTTCTTTTTTTGCGATTTTATTTTCATTTTGTTTTGGGTATTTTCATTTTTTATTTCGTTCTTTATCACACCTTTTCATAATTCTTTTATCCTTCATTGTTTTTTTGTTCCCTCTCGTCCTTTATCATTTCTTTTTACTATTACTTTCATCTTTTATTGTTTCTTTTGCTTCCACTTTTGTTTCTTTTGCTTCTCCTTTCATTCTTTATCGTTCCTTTTATTCCCTTTTCCTTCTTGATCATTCCTTTTGTTCTCTCTTTTATCTTTGATCATTCCTTTCATCCTTGATCGTTTCTTTTATTTCCTCTTCATCCTTGGTCTCTCCTTTTATTATTATTTCATCATTAATCATTACTTTTGTTTCCCCCTCATCCTTGATCTCTCCTTTCATCATTATTTCATCCTTGATTGTTCCTTTCGTTCCTTCTTCATCATTAATCGCTTCTTTCATCATTATTTTGTCCTTGATCGTTTCATTTGTTCCTTCTTCATCCTTGATCTCTCCTTTTATTATTATTTCATCCTTAAATGTTACTTTTGTTCCCCTTCATCCTTGATCTTTCCTTTCATTATTATTTTATCCTTTCATTTCCCTTTTATCCTTAATTGCTCCTTTCATCATTATTTTATCCTTGATCATTTCTTTCGTTCCCTCTTCATCCTTGATCTCTCCTTTCATCATTATTTCGTCCTTGATTGTTATTTTGTGCCCCTTCATCCTTAATCGTTTCTCTTTTATCATTATTTCATCCTTGATCTTTTTTTTTCGTTCTCTTTTTATCTTTGATTGCTTCTTGCATCACTATCTCGTCCTTGATCATTTATTTCATTCCTCTTTCATTCTTGATCACTCCTTTCAGCATTCTTTTATTCCTGATCACTCCTTTCATCATTATCTTCCTTGATCTCTCCTTTCATCATCCCTTCATCCTCAATTTTTCTTTTTGTTCCTCATTTTCTTTCTTATTTTACTTTATCCCTTTTACTTCTTTTCATTATACATCTCTTTCTTTACTATTGTAATTTGTTATTAGATGTCATTCGTGTCATTTATTACTAGTACTGTAAACTAAATAAATAATTGTTTATCTATAGCATATATGATACAATACAAAATTACAAATTTTAATAAAAAAGTTACTAAAGTTTATTAAGTTATTTCGGATGTTTTACTATTGTATTTATATTGTATTTTATCAAAATTTAATTCTTACGAAAATTTTTTTTATAAAAAAAAAATTTTAAAGTTAAAAATTAACCGATTAAAAATTAGCCAATCAAATTATATTTTTAAGTCACGTGATAGGGGTGGCAGAAAAACTGATACCACCCGGAGTAGCACCTAGATAACTTCATATATTAAATAACAATTATATCTTTTTTCTTTTTTTTTTTTAAAAAAAAATTTTTATTTTTGTTAAGATCAGAGTGAAATTGAAAATCATTACAAAAATTGAGAATTACCAGAGAGTAAAGTAGCATCAATTGATCAGGTTCTAATTAGGGCATTTGTTAGTTATAGTAGAACTCCAAATAATTATAATTGAAGCCATATGGTTTTTAAACTTTATATATCATTAAACATAATATTTTATTAATCTAATATTATAAAATATCATAGAAAAAAATGCAGCTTTTAAAGGAAAAATCTTTTAATATTGAAATATTTTAGATTTATTGATCAGTACTGTAAATAATTCTGTATAATATAGTAAAACTTTTGAATTTTTATACACTTTTTCACTATTGATATATATAGAAATATACAAAACAATAAAAATTATAATCATATCCGCCAATTTGAGAAATTTGCCAATCATCAGTTGTGTGGCGCTATACCAATTAAAATCGATCAAAAACCATCTCTACGTAAGAAAAATTAAGCCAAAAAATACATAAAAAAACTTTTAAGATCTTTTCAAAAAATTTACCTCTTTAACCTGAAACCAGTAAAAGAAATTTCTAAAAAAAAGAAATTAAAATATTATAAAATTAGTTTATTTTAAAAAAAAAGTAAGAATAAGTACCAGAATAATGATTTAACGAAAAAAATTGATTGAAAAATAATTAATAACAAATATTAAATAGATTTTAACTAAATAAACTAATCAATATATAATTTAAATTCACTAAAATATTGTTATTAATCTTAGAATTATTTATTTATTGAAAGATTATTTTTGAATAATTTTGCTGTTTAAATAAATTTTTTTTATAAACTATTGAAAAAAAAAATAAAAAAATAGCTCCAAGTTATATTTAATGTAAAATAACAACTAATATACTTGCAAAAATTCTCGACTTACATAATGTAAAAACTGGTGGAAAAGTTTGATGGGGAAGTTGATGTGGAGTTTAATATGGAGTTTACGAAAGAAAAAAATTTTTTAACACTACTTTTGTTGAAGTAATTTCTTGATATTTGTATCATATGATCATGTAGCACAAGAATGATCATTTTTGTGAAACTTATTGAACTTAATTTTTATCTAATTATCATCAAATTCCTTAATTTAGGCTAATTTTGTTAATTCCAAAAATTGATGGATATGTTAATAAATATAGATAATAAAAGGGTTGTAATGACAGAAATCGATGAAGTCATGTGATTAATTAGATTATCAAGTTAGGATAGGCAAGAACATAGTATGAAATTAATAATCATTTTATTAATTAAAGTAAATCAGTGGAAAAGACAGCAAGCGTTAAGCATAGGTTAGATTACTAATACTTAAAAATGTAACTACCTAATTATTTAAAGATAACAAAGTTTTAGAAATTAAATAAAGTTTATATTTGAGAAATGTAAAAGTTTATTATATTGTTATTTTATTGTATTTCTTGTTGTGTCAGAAGTGGCAGAAGTTTGGCATGACAAATGGTGCATACTCTGAGAAAGCACTAGTTATTATCTTCATATAATAACAAATTCACAATGGTAGCATTTGTTAAAAGAACCTATTACTATTGTTATATAGCAGCTACTCTCTAAGAAGGAAAGGTTATTTATCAAGACTTAGAGGAAAACCCATGAGTTTCTAAGTAGACTATCATGGTGTTGGAATGGATATAATTTTGCACTTAAAATATTTCTTCTATTGATAAGGTGTTTAGAAGAGACATTTAAAGTTTTAACCTATATATATTAGAGGCACTTTGCACTAGAGCCAGGTTTGAGTTCTCAAGTAAAGAAAGTTCTAATTTAATAGGGACGAACCTTGAGTATGGTCCAAGGCAGGACTCTTTTAAACAGAGACCTAAATAAAGAGTAAAATTTAAGTATAATGAATTTTTCATATTATTAATTATAACAAACTGAACCCTCAGTAGGTATAACACTGTATAATTAATTCACCAAGAGAAAAGTATAAGATAAATTAAACCAAATTTTATGAGTAAATATAAGTTTTGATCATGAAATGTAAACCTCAATAAAAGTCATAAGATTAATAAAGTATATAGAGTTATATAAAGTAAGAGTACAATTAAAGTTTAGAGAAATTAAAGTAATTTACAACATCAGGAAATTTTTTCAGAAGATATACATTGATAATTATCACTTTATCGATAAATATTGTATTTATAAATTGATGGTCAACATAATGTGATAATATTTGATAATTATCTTACAATTATACAACGATATTTAATTTTTTCTAAAATAATTGTACTGATAATTTGCGATATTGACAATTATTAAGGGTATAGATCATCATATCATGTGATCATAAAAATTTTGGCAAAAATCACGATTTTGTAATGGTGCACAAGTAAAAGTTTGTTGCGAACTGTGTAACCTGAATGAAACTTGTTTATTATATTTTTAAGATCAAGACCAATCTATCTGTAAATTTTTAGTATATGTTTGTTAGTAGTTTTAACCTAAGAAACAGGTAAGACTTCGTAAAAAGCTGCGAATGCTGGCCTAAAGGTTGCGAATGATGAGTTCGTACTATATATTTTTGTTAAAATAAAAGAATTTAATGAGAAGAGTTTGAGTTTAAACTGTTTAGCGTCTATTTTAAAAAAAATTATCTGAAGTTTTATACAAAAAAGTGGTTTGTACTAAAAAACCTTTTTTATATATATAATTATATATATAATATAGAAATAAAATGTTCACACCTCAATGGTCCAAAATATTGCTTTCTTCCAATACAAATTATCAACTCTATTCACGAATAAATAAATCATATTTGATAATGGATACGACACCTGTATTACAAGTTTTAGATAAACATTCTCAATTCCAAGATATTGTGCGAGGTTCAGCAGATGGTGGATACTATCATATTAAAGTGGATAATGAAAAAACTTGGGTTCCGATTTTACCTGGGTATACTATTTTTACCAAAATAAAAAATAGTATTTTTCAACTTTCTATCAATGTCTCCAATGATCAAAAAATTATGTTTTCCTGGATTAATTTTGGAGAAAATGAAAATGACATTTCTAACATTATTGCCTCTAATTCTCAACCTGATCAGTTTCAAAGTCTTATTGCATATATTAGTTCTAATGGAAGCATTTCAATTCCTAATCTTCTTGGTTTCAATATATCTGGTATAGTGCGAGTATTAGTAACAGCTGTTTACCAAAAGTATCCTCACTTGTACCCACAATTTCAACCTATTTTCAAAACTTATCAAGTAACTGAAAAAACAATTGGAGTTGTACAAAGAAAAGCAAAAAGCAAAAAGAAGTTGAAGATAGTTCATCAGAAACATTCACCTGTGAGGGACTGCTAATTACAACAGGAGAAACAAAACACGTAAATTATGAAGTTTTCATGACATTACTAATAGAAAACAAGCAAACAAAACAATTATTATATAATGCAAATCGGCAAATCAAACATCTTAGACAAAAGATAGATACAATTATGCATGAACAAAATAAAATGGATGATAATGAGGAAAATGAGGATCAAGAAGAATGTTTGATGGCGCGTGTTAATAAGATTATTGAAGAATCCAAGCTTAGATCAACAATATTAGTTAGTACTGAACAGTTTATATATTTAGTTTTGCAGCAACTTTGTGGCCATTGTGGTGAAACTTGCTTGATTTACAAAAAAACGAAAGTTACAACTGTAGGGTTTGGGGTTAAAATTTTAGTATCATGTCAACTTTGTGAAACATCTAGTGAATATACAAATGAATCATCAAATATTAATTTTAACACTTGTATAGCAACTGCAGGACTAGTAGGTGGGATAAATAGACGGTCACTTCAAATGGTTCTTGCATGTGCAGGAATTTCTTTACAACTTTGTAAAGTTTCATTTCATCAACGTCAAGCATGCACATTTGAAAAAATTATAAGTGCAGCAGGAACTAGTGCAGATATAGCTTTACAAAAGGTTATTAAACATCATAAAATTCAAGGCAAACAAATTATTCCAGTTAGTTTTGATTGCTCATGGTCGCATGTACGTAATGCCCACCAGGCAAGTGGTGAAATGATTTATGATGGAAGAGATATCAATGGTAATTATATATTTTCTAAGTTTTGTTTTTATAAATTTTTATAATTTCTTCTAATATTTGAATTGTATACAAAGGTTACTCATATAAACCAATAATTGCCTTTCATATTGTTGAAAAACCAAGAAAAATAAAAAAAAATGGTGAAGAGAAGATTGTCCAGAAAGGCAATTTTGATTTGAGCTCACGTCAAATGGAGCATGCAATTTTGATCGCTCTTATTGAAAAATTGACTCCAATTCTTGAAGAACAAGACATATTGCTTAATGTTACAATTGATGGTGATTTAGATTCGAATAAAACATTAGGAAACGTTGGGATTGTCAATCAAATATTTGCTGATTTAAAACATATTACTAAAAATATTCGCAAAAATTGTAAGTACCATATTTATTCCTTTATTATACATATATTTGTTCAGTTATTTACATAGTCATATATATTTATTTTAGTAAAAAAGCATACCAAATGGATCAAATATGAACAACATATTATAACATATTTTTCAGCATGTATATACACCGCAGGTCTCAAAAAAGCAAACGATGAAAATTGTGACCAAGAAAAGGAAATTTGATATATACAAACTGAAGGTTTGCTTCAGCATTTATGTGACAATCATGAATTATGTTGGTCGGAAGTTTGTTGGATCAAGCAAAATCCTGAAATACAACTTAGAGAGCCAACTCTCAAAACAAATACACCTGTTGAACGAAATCAATTTAAAATGATGTTAGAAACTATTTTTAGGCTTCCAGTTGGACAAGGGATCGGTACAGTAATACGAACCTCACAAAATAAAGCATTTAATAGGGTTAAACTTATCTATACGTCAAAGTTAATTGACTATTCTGCTTCATATCAAACAAGACATGCTCTTGCAATCTTACATAACAATGAAGGAATTTGTGAGATGGTAAATATAGCACGTCATGCTAGTAATGCTTCTTTATCTCACCAGGATCTTTTGAATATAGCTAAGATTGAAAAAGAGCGTGATCAACAAAGAATAAATAATGTAGGACGAATTGAGAAACGTAATGCTGAGCGTGCCCTTACATTGCAGAATCTACGTAAAGATCTTGATTCTTTCAATTGGAATCAGGTAATTATTTTTCCTTTTCTATGCAAAGAATAAATTAGTTATTTCAACCTTATTTAGAATTTTGATATAACATTTTATAGGAGCTTGTATCTTACAGAAAAAAAGCCCAATACCAAATTGATTCCAATAGCTTTTGCCCTTCATTTGCCATTCATATTCCTGATTTCAATGAGATAACCAAATGCATTGCATGCCACGCATTTCCAAAATGTACTGCTAGAGATCTTTGTCGAGTATGCCGATTTTATGTAGATAATGGTCTGAAAAACCAAATTATTGATAAAAATTATCAACCGAAAAATGAAGTCCCAGAAAATGTTAATTTAGATATGATGTGTGAATCGGCACTTGATGGAATTTTCCAGTTTTCAGAGTTTCGGGATGGACAAAAAGATGCAATTAAATCTTTTGTGCAAAATAATGATACCCTTGTTCTGAAACAAACAGAAGGTGGTAAAAGTTTGTGTTATGCATTGGCATCAGTTATAGCAACAGGAATTACTGTGGTATTTTCTCCTTTGAAGGCATTAGTAGACGATCAAGTACTTGAGTTAATTAAAATAGGAATACCTTGTGGTGGTCTTTACGCATCAACAGCTCAACCAATGTGTTACCAAAGAAAAGTATTTCAAGAAATTGCTTGTGAACTGACACGGATAATTATTACAACTCCCGAAAAATTCAAATTCAATGTTGGATTTCGACAAATGTTAGAACAGATTGGAACCTCCAAAGGAATTCGATTTGTGATAGATGAAGTGCACTGTATTTTAGATCAAGAACATTTTAGGTAACTTTGAATAAATATATTCTTCTAAATAACTTCTTATCTATTTTTTTTTATTTAGAGATTCTTGGAATTTTCTATGCAACCTCAAAAGAATATTTTCAACTGCACCAATTTTACTTTTAACAGCTACCTGTCGAATGGTTGATGCACAAGAAATTGTAACACGCCTTGGTATAGATTATCAAAAGATGTCATTGATTCGATCTTTTGGAAATAATTCAATTATTTATCAAGTACAAAAGAAAAAGGATAATAAAGAACAATTTTTAGGAGATATTTTGAAAATTATCAATGAAATTGAAGTTGGAAAGTGTATAATTTATTGTGTATCTATAAAAGAATGTGAAAATTTACTAACAAATCTCCAGGCTAAAGTTCGAAAAGAAATAATAACTATGTATCATAGTGAATTATCTGCCAAAGAAAAATCTAATGCACTTTCACTATGGAAATCAGGAAAAATTCAAATAATTGTAGCAACTAATGCTTTCGGAATAGGAATAAATGAACCAGATGTTTGAGTAGTAATTCATGCAGGATTTCCAATGTCAATCAGCAAGTAAATAACGAATTTGTGTATTTATTAGACAATTTGATCTTATCTTTTCGTTATAGGAAATCTAATACAAGAGAGTGGTCGTGCAGGCCGTGATGGACTACCTGCAAAAGCAATTATTATGTTTAGCCAAAAAGATATTAGAACGGTTATGGGGGTTTACTCAGGAGGAAAGGACAGGTAAAAATAAAAAAAAATATTGTATTTTGTTTATCCATTCATTTATTATTTTATAAAGAAAGACTAATAAAATTTTTATTACTAACAGTAATTCAATTTCAAGTGAAGAAGGACTCGAAGCTTCAAATCATATCAAATATTTATCTGACGCAAAATATAAAATAAGAGAAGTACTATTTTATTGTTCAACTGTATATCAATGTCGTAAACAAGCAATTTCCAATTATTTCGCATGGCCAGGTGATCCCGTACCTCAAGAATGTACACTTTGTGATAATTGTATTCGACATGCAACTGATAATCCAGTTTATATAGACGTTCGATCGGATGTGTTAAAAATGTTGGAAATTATAAATGTAACTACTAAAATGCAACAACAAATAACTAGAAACAATATTGTAGATGTATTTAGACAGTCATAGGCAAGGGAAGTAAAAAATCGGTTTGGTAATTTAGCAGTATACCAAGAAAAATTTACAAGGAAATTGAAAACTAAAGAAGATGCTCTTTTGTTGTTGGATGATTTGATTTTACGTAAAATAGTTGAAGAAGATATTATATTGAATAGATTTTCAACAGGTCAAACTTGTACTTGTAGTGTATTCATTTTTGGCCTCGCTGAAGACGCATTGACAAAAGCTAATATAAAAAATTGGAATTATCTAATAAAAACCAGATAAATTGTGTAGCGGTATTATAATTTTTTAATATACAGTGGGATATCAAAAATCACCGGACAGTTTTTTTTTAGAATTGCTTAACCGCATTTTCTCAGCATCCAGTGATCATCATTAAGCAATGAACCAAAGCTTGTTAGAATCACCATAACAAGGCGCATTGAATGATGTTATCTGTGTATCTCTAGCATTAATAGGTAATTAGTTATTGTCAAGTATTTATAAACAGTAAAATAGGAATAACTTTTCAGTCTTTAATGCTAAAAACATAAAAATAATACCATTCGATTTGTCTTATTATGGCGAATCTAACAAGATATGCCTCATCATTCTATGATTAATGGGCAATGAAACGCCTTGATACTTTTATTTTTCATTATTAAAAAAATTTTCAAAAATCATGATTTTAAAATAAACTTTAAATGGAGTTTAAATGTCACCCAGTGATCATACAAAGATGATCAAAGGATCATTAGATTCGTCTCATTGAGGTGCATTGAATGGTGGTATTTATATATTTCTAGCATTAATAGATAGTTAATTATGATCAATAATCTCTAAATTAAAAAATAGTGATAACATTTTATCTATTAATGCTAGAGATTTAAAATACTGCCATTTAATGTGTCTCATTATGATAAATATAATGAGCTTTTTTTGTTTTTATATTACCACCAGATAATTAAACGCCTTGATGTTTCTACATGTCAAAAAAAAATTGTTAAAAAAATATAATTTTAGAATAAACTTTAAATGGAGTTTAAATGTCATGCAGTGATCATACAAAGATGATCAAAAACTCATTAGATTCGTCTCATTGAGATGCATTGAATGACGGTATTTTTATATTTCTAGCATTAATAAATAGTTAATTATGATCAATATTCTTTAAATTAAAAAGTAGTAATAACTTTTTGTCTATTGATGCTAGAGATATAAAATACTACTATTTAATGTGTCTCATTATGATAAATATAATGAGCTTTTTTTATTTTCATATTACCGCCAGACAAGAAAACGCCTTGATGTTTCTACATGTCAATATTAAAAAAATTGTTAAAAAAATATAATTTTAAAATAAATTTAAATGGAGTTTAAATGTCACCCAGTGATCATACAAAGATAATCAAAAGCTCATTAGATTCGTCTCATTGAGATGCATTGAATGGTGGTATTTTTAGATTTCTAGCATTAATAGATAGTTAATTATGATCAATATTCTTTAAATTAAAAAGTGGTTATAACTTTTTATCTATTGATACTAGAGATGTAAAATACTACCATTTAATGTGTCTCATTATGATAAATATAATGAGCTTTTTTTGTTTTAATATTACCACCAGATGAGAAAATGCCTTGATGTTTCTAAATGTTAATATTAAAAAAATTTATTAAAAAAATGTAATTTTAGAATTAATTTAAATAGGATTAAAATATTACTCAGTGATTATACAAAGTTGATTAAAAGCTCATTAGATTCATCTCATTGAAAAAAATTAAATAGTAATAAAATAAGTGCAGTTAAAGTTTTTGACAAAAAATACATTTTAATTATAAAAAAAAAATATTTATTATTTTATTATTAATATTTTGTAAGATCACCTTTATTTTCAATAACTGCAGCAACACGGCGTGGTATACTATCTACAAGATTTTTATATATTTTTTCATCAAGATTTAACCATTCTTCTTGTAAAATCTTCCATAAATCATCTTGATTTTTTGGTAATGGTCTATGATTTCTGACTTTTCTTTCCAATTCATCCCATAGATTTTCTATAGGATTCAAATCTGGACTTTGTGCAGGCCATGGTAAGCTTGCAATATTATTATCTTCTTTCCACTTTTTTGCTATATTTGCTGTATGAATAGGAGCATTATCTTCTTGAAAAATATAATTTTCTTTATCTTCTAAATTATTTATAAAGGGCAATAAATGTTTTTCAAGTATTTCTTTTACATAGACATTTGCTGTTATTTTACCTTCTAATTTAACTAATGGACCTAATTTATTTTTTACAAAACAACCCTAAATCATTACACTTTCTTGACCTGATTTAAATGTAGGAATAAGACATTTTGGATTATATTTTTCCTGAGGAGTTCTCCAAACATATCTTTTTCCATCACCACCAAATACTTCAAATTTAGATTCATCACTCCAAATAATGTTTTCCCATTCATTTATCCACTTTACTTTTTGTTTAGCCCATTTTAATCTTTTCATTTTATTAGCTGCATTTACAAAGGGTTTTTTTGCTCCAACTCGTCCATAAATATTATTTTTATGGAGATATTGTTTGATAGTAATTGGGCTTGCCTCTATTGAAGTAGAAGTAGTAAAGTTTTCACACAATTCATCAATAGTAGTTTTTCGGTTTTTATTAAGAGTTTGCATTAAATGGCGGCCATCTCTTTCTGTTATAATAGGTGGTCTACCACTTCGTGAAGGTAGTGTTTCAAATCCTTCTTTATATGCAGCAATAACTTCATGAACTGTACTTTTTGAATGTTTTAATATTTCACTTATTTTTCTTATGCTAAAATCACATTTCCAAGCACCTATTATTTCACCACGCTGGAATTCTGTAAGTTCTTTACGTTGGGTAGCAGCCATTTAAATAATTTATTATTTTTTTTATAATTTATAATATTAAGGAAAAGAAGAAACTATATAATTTTAAAGACTTTTTTAATAGTAAAGAAATTTTTTTAAAAAAAAATATTTATAAAAAATAAATATTATCATAAATACAAATTGGTAAAAATTTTAATGTTTATATATTTTTTTAATTTTTGGCTTAATATACTTGACTTGCTTTGCATCATATTTGCTTAGTATTTGGCTTAGCATATTGGGTTAACACATAAGGCTTAGTTATTTGGCTTAGTATATTTGCTTAGCATATTTGGCTTTATGCATTTGGCTTTGAATATTTAGAATACAGTATATTAAATAAAGATAAAAAAAAGCTCATTATAAATAAAGATAAAAAAAAGCTCATTATATTTATCAAAATGAAATGCATTAAATGACAGTATTTTTTATAATACTAACATTAGTAGGTAAAAAGTTATTTGCACTTTATCATTTAGAGAATATTTGTCATAACTTATTGCCTATATATGTTAAAGATATATAAATACTACCATTCGATGCATCTCAATGAGACGAATCTAATGAGCCTTTGATTATCTTTGTATGATCACTGGGTGACATTTAAACTCCATTTAAAGTTTATTTTAAAATTATATTTTTTTAACAATTTTTTTAATATTGACATGTAGAAATATCAAGGCGTTTACTTGTCTGGTGTAATATAAAAACAAAAAAAGCTCATTATATTTATCATAATGAGACACATTAAATGGCAGTATTTTTTATCTCTAGCATCAATAGATAAAACGTTATCACCATTTTTTAATTTAGAGTTTATTGATCATAATTAACTATCTATTAATGCTAGAAATATAAAAATACCACCATTCAATGCACCTCAATGAGACGAATCTAATGCGCCTTTGATCATCTTTGTATGATCACTGGGTGACATTTAAACTCCATTTAAAGTTTATTCTAAAATTGTATTTTTTTAACAATTTTTTTAATATTGACATGTAGAAACATCAAGGCGTTTACTTGTCTGGTGGTAATATAAAAACAAAAAAAGCTCATTATATTTATCATAATGAGACACATTAAATGGCAGTATTTTATATCTCTAGCATCAATAGATAAAAAGTTATCACCATTTTTTAATTTAGAGAGAATTGATCATAATTAACTATCTATTAATGCTAGAAATATATAAATACCACCATTCAATATATCTCAATGAGACGAATCTAATGAGCTTTTGATCATCTTTGTATGATCACCGGGTGACATTTAAACTCCATTTAAAGTTTATTTTAAAATCATGATTTTTGAAAATTTTTTTAATAATGAAAAATAAAAGTATCAAGGCGTTTCATTGCCCATTAATCATAGAATGATGAGGCATATCTTGTTAGATTCGCCATAACAAGACAAATCGAATGGTATTATTTTTATGTTTTTAGCATTAGAGGATGAAAAGTTATTCCTATTTTACTGTTTATAAATACTTGACAATAACTAATTACCTATTAATGCTAGAGATACACAGATAATACCATTCAATGCATCTTGTTATGGTGATTCTAACAAGCTTTGGTTCATTGTTTAATGATCACTGGATGCTGAGAAAATGCAGTTATGCAATTCTGAAAAAAAACTGTCCGGTGATTTTTGATATCCTACTGTACATATCAGTTGTCACATTATTGTGATCTACACGTGATCAACATAAATTTTTGCCATATAAACATCATATTAGTTATATGAAGGGTAAACCCTACCCTTAAAAATAATCTCAACAATAATTTGTGATATTGACAATTATTGAAAATAATCTTGACGATAATTTGCGATATTGACAATTATCAAAAATAATTGCACTGATAATTTGCGATATTGACAATTATCGAAAATAATCTCGATGATAATTTGTGATATTGACAATTATTGATTATCAAAAATAATCTCAACGATGATTTGCAATATTTGATAATTATCAAAAATAATCAAGTTAAATCCATTATTTATTATTTCATTAATAAATTATAAAACGCACTCATATATAAATGAATACTAAGAATATTAATCTAATTTCATTTTACACCTTAAAAAATATACGTATTAACAAAATATTCATTTTCACAGTTCTTTCTTGGTATAATGTGAACTGACATATCAACTGAATCTAAGTAAACACATGTATATTGATCAGTTAGCCATGATCTTGGATAGTCGTATATGATCTCTTCTTCTTGTACTTCTTCATACCATTATAACAAAGCAAGATTTACTGGCTCTTTTAAACCTTTTGCAGAAAATTCCAATAATAAAAGTGCCTAAATTTAATTCAGTTAATAACATATCATCATGATAAAAATCTTAATAAAAAATTTTAAGCATATCATACCTTTCCATACCACGCTGTTTCTTTGGAAGAGACTACTACATCACTGAACCATTCATTACCATAAAAGGTTCCTGCTGTTTGGATAATAATTATCAGTTGATTCAACAGCTACACTAGAATATATTTTAAAATGCCCAGATTCATAATCATATTCTAACTCATTTTCCATCAAAAACTCTTCAAAACCTGCATGAAGGTTATCAAATCCTTCTTTATACAGATGATGGATATCGGTGTCTTGTTTTATTTTAGAAACTGTTGTTTCAATTTTAGTAAATTTGAACTCCCATAAAAGATTTCGAAATCCACTAGATCTTATCATAGGGTTTTTTTGTTTTAAGACTAAATATTGACATCGCACTTATCGTATTAAATTTAAATTAATTGATTAAAATAGATTATGATGAAACAGATCATATAACATTACCGTAGTTAACATTTGTGGAACATAATTTCTTTTATTTGTTATTCGATATGGAGTTTTAATGCTCTTCTTATGCAAAGTTTCATATATTTCTGTTGACATCCCATTCATCAAACCATAAAGTCAAATTGACAGAATTACATGATAACAGAGCACGTGAAGTTTAGGTATTTTACAGCAACTTGGAGAATATCGGCAAATATTATTACAAATTCTTGACAGAATTCAGTTATTAACGTCTAGTAATAGTAGTAATAAATTTTTAAAAAAATTAAATACTAATTAAAGATTTGGTTTAGAATTAATAATCGATATTTACCTCTAATTCTGTTAACTCAGTATCTGTAAATGACTTCTGACGCAACTTCATATACATTACCAAATATTTATGAAAAATGTTGCACAGTCTCTTACATGGTATTCCACCTTCTTTATAATCATCATATAAATTATCTATAACAAAAATAATCACTTTCATTATATTATGATAATCATTAGCAGTAAATTTAGATATATTTTCCAATTTGTTTTTTAATATTATTAAGCCTGGATATCGTGGGATTGCGCACATCTGTGGTCCATAACATACGATCTGGAGCAGTCTTCTCATAAATATTAAAATCGTCAAAATCCCAAAAATAATTAAACTCCTTATGAATTGAAAATTCACTTGCTTGATTCTCATTAATAGCTAGTTTCATCTTTTCTGGAGTTCGTAAATCAATATGAGATAATGCCATATTATTAAGATCTTTGTTATTTATCAAGCAATAATAACATGGTCATTTAGAAGTTAATGGAAGATATGTTGAGGTAAGTGCTCCTGCTTCTATCATATCAGCAAGGATAACTGATAATTTTGGTGTAAATGGATGTATTTTATTTTGAACAACTAAATACATATCATTTTGATTCATTATCGGCGATAATAATATTCAGAGACATCTCTGAAAAACGAGTTTCTGTAATCTTCAGAAAGACTCAGAATTCCTTATAGTATTAACTTTTGCTTTCAATTTTGGCAAATAACCAACAAGTACTTTAGCGTTAGGTTTATTTCGCTGCCAATTTGGTATATTTCCAAGTGAAATATATATAGGATATTCAGAAGTTTTGCCCAGATGATCACAAGTTGTAGAATTAGCGTAGATTATTATTGATAATAATTTGTTATTGACAGGAATTTTATTTTCTGTGATATACTACTAATTACTTTCGAATTGTTCACCATAAGTCTTAATCAATATATTGTGATTTTTATACTTAAAAACAAATTCTTCATTCATTTCAGATTGAAGAAGCAGAACTTTAATTCCATGAATTACCAGTTGATAATAAAAAGAATAATCTTTATCCTGAAATTTTGTGATAAGGGCTTTTTTAAATTTCATATAAGGAAATTCGTTAACATCAAGAAATCTACGACCTTCCTTTTTTGACCTCTTGTCTACTTTTATTGATTAACTTAATTATCCTATCGCCGCAAGAATTAGATAATTGATATTCCATAACAATTTCCATAAATTCATGATAAATGTCATTTGGCCATTCAGTGTTAGGTAGATGTGTTTTGTCTTTTATTGCATCATCTAGTGTGATCCCACAAAAATCTTCAGCATCGATAGATAATGAGTATATTAAGTTAACTTCATTATCCTCATTATCGTCATCATCAAATTCCCCACTTTCCTCATCTGACTCATCATTGTCATCAAATTTCCCACTTTCCTCATCCGACTCTTCAGAAATTTGTAAATTTTCATGAGATTCTATGGGTTGTTCTAATGTTATTTTCAATTCAGATTCGTCATCTTTTATTGAAAGATCATCATCTCAGAGACTGAATTCTTCACGATATGACACTTTAGATACTTCTTTATCATCATCATCCCAGAAATCAGGTTCTTCGTGTGGCATGTTTGATTGAAAGGTTACTTCTTCATCTTCGTCAATATATTGATGCTTGTCTGAAATATGTCATTTTAATACATAAGTTGACGAAAAAGTACATGAACAATATGAACATTTATAGATCATTTTGAGTGATTTTAGCGATAGTAAATGAAACCAAATTTTATGAAAGTAAATTTGTTGCCTGAACAAAACTAGTAAAAAATGGAATTTATTGTTTGAACAAAACAAAAAAATGATGTAATATATATATTTCATTATTTCAGCTTTACTAGTAGTAGATGACGATCAGTTTTATTAGTAAACAATACAGATATTTTTAGACTTTTCTTAATTGTATTGTTGATCTATTTAATTTTTGAGTACAACAATTAAATATGCATCATTATATCCTGATTAATTGTATTATTTTGTATTGTTAAATTTTCAAATAATTTATTTAATTTTGAGTAATTGAAAGAGATCGATACCATTTACTACTATGATTGGATATCTTCAGTTAACTAATGTGCATTGTTACCGTATCCCTTGAATTTATTTACAAATAATTAATATGCATCGTTATTCCTCCAATTAACTAATATATATTATATCTTTCAAATTTATTTAATTTTAGAGTACAATTAACTAATATGCATCGTTATTCCTTGTTTAATCATTTAATTTTGAGTACAATTAACTAATATACATTGTTATAATATTTTAATTATGCATTATAATTAATAACATGTCACTATAATAATTTAATTAGTACAGTATGCATTAAAATTATTTACGCGTCGCATTGAGTTAAATTTAGAAAAGTTTATATATAGGATACTTTTCCAACCTTTTTTTTAAACTTTTTTTATCTCTGATTTTACATCAGGAAATTTTATAGTGCAAAAAGTTGCGCAAGATTACGCATCATAATATTTCGTAAGTTTCAGACCCGCCGCAAGTTTGCAGAAGAGTAATATTTCGTAACTTTTTAAAATATTTCAAAATATTATGATATGCAAAGTTTCGTAATTTTACGGTTCGTAATATTCCGTAATTTTACGCATTCACAATATTTCATAATTTTACATAATATTTTGTAAGTTTCCAAACCCGCCGCAAGTTTGCGTAAGCGTAATATTTTGTAACTTTTTAAAATATTTCAAAATATTACAATATGCGTAATTTTACGGTTCGTAATATTGTGTAATTTTATTGCGTAATATTTCGCAACTTTTTAAAATATTTTGACGATTCGTAATTTTACATAAATATTTTGTAATGTTTCAAAATTCATTTTTGTACTATAAGTTTATATAATGTATATTTTTGATATAATATGAATTAAATTATAAAAAATTACAAGTATTTATTACTATATACAGAATATATAAAAGTAAAAAAAGAAAGAGTAACGATACAATTAGATGTAAAAAGAAGAGAAACAGCTATAGTAACGTTGGTATTAGATATAAAGATAAAAGAAATATTGTTAGTATTGTTAGTGTTGTTAATATTAAAGTAAAAAGAGTTAAAGAAACAGTAGAAACATGGATATTATCGTTAGTATTAAAGTACAAGTAAAAGAAAAAAAGGAAACGTAGATAGTATTGTTAGTATTACGATATAAAGTAACAATTAGGGTAAAAAACGCGTTAGTATTAAAACAATTAGTATTAATAAACAAATATTTCTATACCTGCAAAGAATAAACTAAAAATAAAAGAAAGAGGAAAAATGAACATGTTGTTGGTATTAAGTAAAAGGAGTAAAAAAAACATAATTAGTATTGTTAGTATCGTTAGTATTAAAGTAAAAGTAAAAAGGAATAAAGGAAATATGGATATTATTGTTAGTATTACGACACAAAGTAACAGAGGTAAAAAGAAAACGAAAATAATTAGTATTAATAAACAAATATTTCTATACCTGCAAAGAATAAACTAAAAATAAAAGAAAGGGGAGACAAAATAAAAAATAAACATGTTGTTAGTATTAAGTAAAAGGAGTAAAAAAAACATAATTAGTATTATTAGTATCGATCGTTAGTATTAAAGTACAAGTAAAAAGAAATAAAGGAAACATGTATATTATTGTCAGTATTACGATACAAAGTAAAAAAGTAAAAAATAATGAAATAATTATTATTAATAAACAAATATTTCTATATCTGCAAAGCAATAAATTATGAAATATATGTAAATATTCTGTATATAATTAAAAAATATTGAACAAAAGGATAAAGAAATAATAAAAAGAAGAGAAAAATATTGAACAAAAAAATAAAGAAATAAAAATAAATAGGACAAAAAACGCGTGCAGATTAAATCACATGCAAGGATCAGCCTAATTTTGATTGGCCAGAAAATACGATACTGTATGCACAATCATATCATGCAGATTAATTATCAACAACGCGGGCGTGACATAAATAAATCGTGACTGAAACTTGTGTTCAATTTGTGTTCAATTTGTGTTGATAATTCTGGTAAAAAATTATTAATTTTGGCCAAATTTCGTTAAATTTGTTAAATTTGTGTTGAATTTGTGTTGAATTTGTGTTGCGTAATTTTTTATTTATCACAAGGGGATGATATTTAGTAATTGCATGTACGCTGTACAAGATTTTTTTTATGATTTTTTTAAGAAATGTATGCAAAATATTTAATCAGAATATAATTATTTTTAATTAAATTGATTAAAAAAAATTAATTTTTTTAAGAAATGTATGCGAAATATTTAAAATTCAATAGAATGTGCTAATAATAAATTGTTTTATTTTTAAATATGATATATTGATATTTATATTTAAAACAATTAAACATGTACATGATTTAATTAATATGTTTAATGATGAAAAGTGTAATAAATTAAATTTTAATTGAAACGAAAAATAAAATCAAACCAAAGAGGTATTGTTCAAATTTTATTTAAAGTGACATTTTACGACTTTCTTTCAAATTTTTAATCATCCCAAAATCAAATTATAAAAATCAAATCTAAACTAATAATACCTCGCCACACACGTTCACGTCGTTCCCACTATAACGTCCATTGGAACTGGGCTATGATGGACGAACTTGTTAACATACGCCGAGACAGAAACTGCGCCTACCACAATATTAATGGTAGAAGCTGCTATGATTTTTGGGACTCTGTTACCAATAGGTTCATATGACTAATATCTATAATTTCTTTAAGAAAGAATTTAAATTCAAATTAACCAATCCATTTAATTGAATCAGAATAAATAGAATATTTCGGACGAGAGTTTCTGGGCAACAGTGCAGCCAAAAGTGGAGGAACCTCGTCAGGGATTACCATGTAAGTAAATAAATAAAATTACATTCATATAAATTAAATGTATTTATCGAATATTCAAACTGATTTTGATATTTAGAACTATGTCCTTTATCATAATGGTAACTCTGGGCGGCGGCTGTGGACGCGTACCGGCCAAAGATATTATCGCGAATTTAGAATGAGATTTTGGGAGAGACCGGGTAATTATACTATAATAAAATTTATAATTAATATTTACGTTCATGTTTTAAATTTGATAAATTTGATCAATTTTAGTTACGCGTGACGATCGTAGGAGAAGGAGAAACTTACCTACGTATCGTAGAAGATAATTATTTTTATTTTTTTATTTATTAAGTGAGTAGCTAGGCCCAGTCTGTACCAAATATCGGCTGGAGACTCACGTTTTTTTTGGGCTGTGACTGATACTGACGTCCACGCCATACAGCCTGGGTACTATTTTATAAAATAGTAGCGAACAAGTATCAAATGTGTATTTTTTTATTAAGTTATAATAAAAATTAGAATTTACTTTAATTTTAACATAAAAATTGTAAATGATAAAAAATTCGTAAATAAAAATAAATTTGTTTTCCCAAACTTAAAAAAAAAGGTGTTTATATAAAAGAAAAGGTGTTTATATTATTTTTGATTATTCAATAGTATCACATGCCCCTTGTATACGTTCTACTGCATACGCAGCTTTAACGATCGAATAGTAATATTAAATTTTCGAAATATTTTAACCGTAATATTACGTAGGTTTACAGTCTCGTAAATTTTCAAAATATTTTAACCGTAATATTACGCAGGTTTACAGTCTCGTAAATTTTCAAAATATTTCAACCGTAATATTACGCAGGTTTATAGTCTCGTAAATTTTCGAAATATTTCAACCGTAATATTACGCAGGTTTACAGTCTCATAAATTTTCGAAATATTTCAACTGTAATATTACGCAGGTTTACAGTTTCGTAAATTTTTGAAATATTTCAACCGTAATATTACGCAGGTTTACAGTCTCGTAAATTTTCGAAATATTTTGACCGTAATATTGCGTAAATCTTACGATATTGAAAACTTGCGTAATATTTTGACCGTAATATTGCGTAAATCTTACGATATTGAAAACTTGCGTAATATTTTGACCGTAATATCACATAAATCTTACAAAATTGTAAACTTATGTAATATTTCGAAATTTTTCAAAATATTATGCCATAAACTTTCGTAAACTTACAAAATCGTAAACTTATGCAATTTTTCGCCCTATAAAATTTCCTGATGTACATTCAAATCTTTTTCAATCCTTTTTCGTTTGCTCCTTTTTCCACTTTATACTAAATTTTTCTTCACTCTTCTTTAGTCTAACCATTTATATTTTTCTTTTTTTACTAATTTGTTTCAAACCTTTTTTAAAAAAATACCAAAAAAACGAAAATATTCCACTAGAGCTAACATCTCAGGAATCAAATAACAAATATAATAATGAACAAGAAGGCCCAAGAAAAATCGTAAAGTGGAAAGATACTTCGCAAGCTAAAGAGCCTGCTAAAGAATCAGATACTATTAGTTCACAAACTAAAGAGACAGCCAAAGAATCAGCAGATACTAGTTAGTAACCAGGGATCAGATAGTGATCAAGAAGAAATAAAAGTAGTAGCAGAATCTTTGCAAACTACACCACTAGCAGAAGGTAATGATCCATATATATTTATTATGTTTTATTAGATATTATGTTAATAAACCTTTCATAATCAATCATTTATTTTTTAGATAACACTCGAAGGATAAAGGAATATGTTTCTAAACAACTCAAAACATACAGCAGACAATCAAAGCAAAGTAAGTGATAATTTCCAGACTTGAAAATTGTCAACATTTCATTTCAGTTTACATCTATTACACCTAATACAATTTACTGGATTAATACATTAATGTCAGCTGGCGAGGAACATTCCAGAACACTTGTACTGGAAACAAATAGAGAAAATGTACAGCGCAGTCGGTTGACCATGCTAGCTGTTGAGCATGGTAGAAACTCGTCAACTACAACTGCAAAAAAAATACCAGAGATCAATGTCCAACCTCCTAAAAGCAAAAAAAGTTGTGAGGACATGCTTATAAAATAAGGTAGGCAAATATGAGCTCTATATGAATTACATAAAGAGAGCTCAAGAAAGTCAGATGGATCCAGAACCAGATTAAGTTGCAAAGTGAGAAAAAGAAAAAATTAACCTAAGCGAAAAGGTCTTCAATGTAAGTTTCTAATGAAAACCTGATGCTATTTTCTCTTATACCATTTGTCACCAAATCACAACATAATTGCAATTATTTATTGTCACATACTAATATAGGAAGGTTATAACTCGGTGTGCAATAAATCCTTTCCAGACAATATGTGGCTAACCTTTGAAAATTTTAAGTTGGAGCTCGAAAATTGGCTAAATCAACATCATCCTGATTATCTTTGTAAAGTAGACTAAAGAGAGTGGATGAACGCATTTTCAGGACGCTATCATTCTATGATGATTATCATTAATAATCATAATAACTGTTGTGTTTAATTTAAATTTTTCAATTATCATTATGGATTTTTTATTTTCTTTTATAGTTCATGCGAAAAATGAAAGATATGAGAGGAGTACACGTTGCAACAGTGAAAAATGCTATTTTTAAGGAATTCAGTCTACAATCAATAAGTGGTAATAAATGAAAAAGCCTGCAAGATATAACGAGCTGAAAAAATTTACCACAAGTTAAAGAGTGTTATAATAAGTTATATGATGATAACGATAATGTAATCGAAAATATAACAAAACTCGCATTTCCTGCAATATCTTATATTGATGAGACATTTCAGAATATCTATATTTATTAAACGTCAGTAATATATGATATAGTATTGAATCCTAGCTACCCTGACGTAGAGTACAGGAAAAAACCTCTAGAATGACGATATCAGAAATTTAAGATATGTGGCTTTTATTTAAACCAATTTATATAATTTGAAATCTATTCAGTTAGATAAAATTTGAATTAATACTTTATTAGGATTTATTCGAAAAAAAAGGAGGTTTTACTATACATGACGTGCAGAAGATATTGAGGGAAGAAGTTCCAGAAATCCTGAAAACAGGCTCTTTTGAAGAGGAAAAGGAAACAGATGTAATTCTCAGTGATGATACATTAATGACATTGCATGACAACTTGTTTTATGATGATTAGCAATTATTCATAGGTTGGAAAGTGATGTTTTATTTTAAGGTGGCATTCTAATATTTTATAATTAATTATAATTATTATCATTATGAATTTTATTATGAATTTTATTATTATAAATAAATAAATAAATTTACGTTAGTAATCGCAATGAATATTTTCAATATTATCATTTGAATTTTCTTGATTTTTATCATATGAAATTTTCTTGACTTTTATTGTTTAGGCTTAATTCTGATAAGTAATCATCTTTTCTGTATTGATACTACTTGACGAGTCTGATTATTATCAATAGATATCATGTGACCTTTCCATCGATATATATCTCTATCGATATTTGTCATTTTGGTTAAATTCTGATAATTTGTCATCATTTACCCACATCGATACTACTCGACAAGTCTGATTATTATCAATATATATCATGTGACCTATCCATCGATATATATCCCCTAAAAAAATTTCCTGATGAAGTTAAAATTGTTATTGAATTCCAAATAAAGTTTCAAGATTAATAAAGTTATAGAGAAAATTGAAGTTATATAACAATAAAAAAATTAATGTAAATTACAAGAGTGAAATTTTAAAGAATTTTGGAGTTAATAAAAAGTAAAACTCATTAAAATAAATAATAAAAGATTATCATGAATTACTCGCAAAATTTTAGTAAAAGTAATGGCAAATTTTCTGAAAATTAGAGTTAACAAAAAGTAAGATAAAATAAGAGGTATAAAATGATTAAAATTTTAAAGAACTACTTAAAATAAAAATGTCAGATATATATGAAAAATGGTTTTAAAATAAAGATTTATATATAACAGAGAAACACAAATTAAATAATGAAGAATACACTAAAGATATATTATGTACAATATGCTATTCTGTTGAAGTTCTGGGAAATGTACCTAAAAATTGTATCCTAAATTAGTGAAAGTAAATATAATTTATTGACAATTGCATCATTTACAGAATCATTAGATGTATAATAAGAAGAGTTTATTAAAGCAGCAACAAAGTTAGTATGGTCAACTGAATATAATGAAAGACCAAAATATCACCTTAAAAGTTTGATAGACATTCTATGGATAATAATAAAAACGTGTGTAGAAGAAATAGAAGAAGGTCTATTTTTATTACCCAAATTAAACAAAATCAAAAAAAAAATAGAGAATAACTGCGAATTACAATTATACGGTTATACTTTGTCTGATGAAGAAGTCAACAAAAGGTTTGAGAAGTTTTGGACATGGTTCCAAATAGAAACTACAGCTTTTAGAATCCCTAATGATATAAGAATGCTAAATAACTTTAAAAAAAAAAAATCTTATATTTAGAAAATTAAATATACTTGGAGGAAAACAGAGATAAAGTAAAAGAATTGCAAAAGTCAATAACTTATAGTAAAAATGGCATTGTACAGTATATAACAAAAAAAACTGGAATATCATTTTTGTAATAAAAATGCAAATTGTATGCTCAAAATTAATCCAATTTACATTATAATAAACCCATGACCAAGATCCACACTATGATATCTTTTATAGTTATAAATACTTTATTATTTTTTGAAAGATTTAGCAATAAATATTTACCTTCAAACAGAAAAATATAGCATAAAAACATTTTAAGTTTATGAACCATTTTTGAATTAAATTTAATTTAAAAACATTCAAATATTATCAAGAATAATGTAAAAAAGTTGGTGTCAAAAAATCAGCAGTATGGAAACAATCATGATAAAATGATGGGAATTTTATTCTTCAAATTTTCTCAATTCTGGTATATAGTAAAAAAGCTAAAAAATGTGTCAAATTACAAAAATGCCTGTAGTTTGCTCAAAATAAATTAAATTTTTATCATTTAAAATGCATAATAAACTTAAATGTTAGGGCTAGATTGTGATATCTTTCAGGATCATAATGCTTTTTACTTCTTGAGATAATTAGCTACAAATATTAATTTTTAAAGAAAAAAATGCAATATAAAATTTGTAAATTAAAAGTGTATACAAATTTCACTGGAAATTTCTCAAATTTTATCAAGACTGTTGGAAAAGTATAAATCAAAAAAAATTTTTTGACAATCTATAGTATTTTATACAAATAAATACATATTAATTCTAAATTCATTATAATGTGGTTTAACCCAAAAAAAATATATTATTATAAGCTTAAATATAAAAAAATTATTAAATTAAATTTCATTTTAATTTATTGTTAATAAAATCTACATGTTTCCAGCTCTCAAATAAGCTATTTTACATATAATTCGGTGCGATCGTCATGGTGTTATAGCCAATTATTTAATTCCAGTTTTTTTTGTTACACACTGTATATCCAAAAGCTTGGATAAGTATAGACCTAACAAATGAGATAATAAAAAAATTCATTGAAAATAACAATTTTGAAAAAGAAACAATTGAATATCTATCAGTCAATGATGATATTTACTAAAATGATATATATCAAAGAATTTATAATATATTGAAAGAAGAAGGGTTAGAGATTACAATTGAAGATGTACTGAGAATAATAAATATATTAAAGTCTACACCAGAATAAATATATGATCGTAAATTTATAAAAGTTTATAATAATCATCAACATTTAAAAGACAATAAAATTGGAGAAATTCTATAAGAAATTAACAAACAAGAAAACCCTAATAATTTAAATGATGCTATTACAAAAGTAAGAATAATAGAAATTAATAATAATTATATTTTCCAGAGTATAAACCAACAAAGTTAAGTTTTAGAAAAATAATAACCAGAATATAATGATTAATAAACTAAAAGATAAGATAGAAGAATTAATGAAACAATTAGAAGAATTAAAGATTACAGAACAATTAAAAGAGCATTAGATAATAAAATTTCAGTTAAACACATAAAGATTGAGATTATTTTTAATTAACACACTTAAAATTTTTTTTTTAAGATTTTATTAGAGATTAATATTAGAGTTTATTAAATTTAAATCATAATGACCATAAAGCTTATTTAGCGCAATGTAGTGGACATGTTTTATTATATACAGATTCAGGAGTAAATTGAGGTGAAAAATGGCTAGGACTAAGAATAAAAGAGAGAGTAGATGAATTAGATGGTGAATTAGGAGACGATTGAAGATGAAGTTGTTGTTGTTGTGACTGTTGATGCAGAATAGGACGTAAAGAAGGGTCATGAGATGATAACAGTGATTCATGTTGAATAGGTGAAGAAGGATTAGGAAAATAAGGAAGAGAAGAAGTAGAATTAGAAGAAGAGACAGAGGTTGATCTGGGGATTCAATGATTAATGCAATTTTTTTTTACGATGTCTTCTAGGAGGTGTGTTTACGATATTATTGATCTTTCAGAAGGAGGGGAAGAGGTTTTCTAGAACGTAATACTTGTTCAGATGATTTGGTAAGATGTGGTTTTTGTTTAAAGATAATAGGAGCAGTTTCAGGTTCAGGAGAAGGAACATCATTTAAAAAAAAGTTATCAGAATTAGAGAAATTTTCAAAAAAGGAAGGTGTTTCAAAGGAATATTGTATTTATCAATCTCTCTATTTAAAATATTAAGATAAGTAAGAAGTGTATTTCTTTCTTCACGAAGTAAGATTAAATGTTACCATTACAATATAAAGATGCGTATATTAAGAACTAGAAAGAAAATCTAGTTAGAAGATTAATTAAATTGACATACTTTTTCATGCTCTTGAATTATTTTAATCCAATAGTTCTCTAAATCTTGTGAACATTGTGCTTTTTCTCTTTCCAATTGTAAAGTATAAATTTATCTATGTTACCTGTAAATACAGATAAATCCATTATCTGTTATATGTAACAGATATTTTATGCCAAATAACCATTTAAAAAAAATAATAAATTTTATAAAAATTCTGATCTGCCAAAACTGCATATAGCCTTGGCATTCATTACTAATCTGATTTTTATATGACTTAGAACAGATCAGATAATCTTTTTTTTAGAGCAGCCAAGTGTTAAAAAAACGGTTTTTTAAACTGTTAAATTTTATTTTTTTATTTTTTTAACTATTAGTTTTGGCATTTTTGTTATATTTTTACATAATTATAAATGTGCTGGAACTATTAGTTCTAGCATTTTTTTTGCAAAATTGATTCATTAGATTCACCAAATTCATCGGATATCTGATGAACCAATCTGATTAATCCGTCATCAGATTCATCAGATTCACCAGATTCATCAGATATTTGATGAACCAATCTGATTAATCCGTCATCAGATTCATCGGATATTTGATGAGCCATCTGATCTATCTGTCAGATAATCTGATCAATCCGTAATTCGCTTTTTTGACGAATGGCTCATCAGATATCTGGATTGACCAGATTCGGATCACACTTCTAATACTAAGGCCGCTTATTTAGGCATTCTATTATTGCTAATAGAAGTCTGTTTATCTTGGAGGAGAGATAGGCACCTTCTTTTATTACTAAATAAAAAGCATTAACTAGAAAATGCTTTTTTAAGCGTTTAATTAAAAAAAAATGCTTTGTTAAGCATTTAATTAAAACATATCTGCCGATTTTCAGAATTAACAAAATTAGCCTAAATTAAGGAATTTGATGATAATTAGATAAAAATTAAGTTAAATAAGTTTCACAAAAAAGATTACTCTTGTGCTACATGATCATATGACACAAATATCGAGAAATTACTTCAACAAAAGTAGCGTTAAAAAATTTTTTTCTTTCGTAAACTCCATATTAAACTCCCCATCAACTTCCCCATCAAACTTTTCTACATAACTTGGAGCTATTTTTTTATTTTTTTTTCAATAGTTTATAAAAAAAAATTTATTTAGGCAGCAAAATTATTCAAAAATAATCTTTCAATAAATAAATAATTCTAAGATTAATAATGATATTTTAGTGAATTTAAATTATATATTGATTAGTTTATTTAGTTAAAATCTATTTGATATTCGTTATTAATTATTTTTCAATCAATTTTTTTTCGTTAAATCATTATTCTGATGCTTATTCTTACTTTTTTTTAAATAAACTAATTTTATAATATTTTTATTTCTTTTTTTAGAAATTTCTTCTACTGGTTTCAGGTTAAAGAGGTAAATTTTTTGGAAAAGGTCTTAAAAGTTTTTTTAAGTATTTTTTGGCTTATTTTTTCTTATGTAGGGACGGTTTTGATTGATTTTAATCTGTACTGCGCCACATAATTGATGATCGGCAAATTCCTCAAATCGGCGCATATGAAAATGCTTTTTTTAAGCGTTTAATTAAAAAACGCTTTTTTTAAGCGTTTAATTAAAAAACGCTTTTTTTAAGCGTTTAATTAAAAAACGCTTTTTTTAAGCGTTTAATTAAAAAACGCTTTTTTTAAGCGTTTAATTAAAAAACGCTTTTTTTAAGCGTTTAATTAAAAAACGCTTTTTTTAAGCGTTTAATTAAAAAACGCTTTTTTTAAGCGTTTAATTAAAAAACGCTTTTTTTAAGCGTTTAATTAAAAAACGCTTTTTTTAAGCGTTTAATTAAAAAACGCTTTTTTTAAGCGTTTAATTAAAAAACGCTTTTTTTAAGCGTTTAATTAAAAAACGCTTTTTTTAAGCGTTTAATTAAAAAACGCTTTTTTTAAGCGTTTAATTAAAAAACGCTTTTTTTAAGCGTTTAATTAAAAAACGCTTTTTTTAAGCGTTTAATTAAAAAACGCTTTTTTTAAGCGTTTAATTAAAAAACGCTTTTTTAAGCGTTTAATTAAAAAACGCTTTTTTAAGCGTTTAATTAAAAAACGCTTTTTTTAAGCGTTTAATTAAAAAACGCTTTTTTTAAGCGTTTAATTAAAAAACGCTTTTTTTAAGCGTTTAATTAAAAAACGCTTTTTTTAAGCGTTTAATTAAAAAACGCTTTTTTTAAGCGTTTAATTAAAAAACGCTTTTTTTAAGCGTTTAATTAAAAAACGCTTTTTTTAAGCGTTTAATTAAAAAACGCTTTTTTTAAGCGTTTAATTAAAAAACGCTTTTTTTAAGCGTTTAATTAAAAAACGCTTTTTTTAAGCGTTTAATTAAAAAACGCTTTTTTTAAGCGTTTAATTAAAAAACGCTTTTTTAAGCGTTTAATTAAAAAACGCTTTTTTTAAGCGTTTAATTAAAAAACGCTTTTTTTAAGCGTTTAATTAAAAAACGCTTTTTTTAAGCGTTTAATTAAAAAACGCTTTTTTTAAGCGTTTAATTAAAAAACGCTTTTTTTAAGCGTTTAATTAAAAAACGCTTTTTTTAAGCGTTTAATTAAAAAATGCTTTTTTTAAGCGTTTAATTAAAAAAATGCTAAAATAAAAATTTTTTTTTAAATGTTTAATTAAAAATAACGTTAAAAAATGTTTTTTTTTTAAACATTTAATTCAAAAATAACATTAAAAACATTTTTTTTAAATGTTTATTTTAAAAAACGCTAAATGTTTTTAATGTTAAAAAATGTTTTTTTACAAACGTTTATAATTTAAAAAATAACAGAAAAAAATATTTTTTTATAAACGTTTATAATTTAAAAAATAATAGTAAAAAACATTTTTTTTAATTAAACATTTAATTTAGAAAATAACATTAAAAAAACATCTTTTTTTAAACATTTAATTTAAAAAATAATGCTAAAACTTTTTTTTTTAAACATTTAAATTTAAAAAATAACATTAAAAGACAACTACTATTATAAACAAGCTATACTGTATATCAGAAAATCATCAATAAGGCCAGACCAATTAGATTATCTGTTTAACATCACCATGTAATGCCTATGACCGAGGGGGAGGAGGCTAATTAATAATAATACATTTTGAACATCACGTGATTTTTATATTAGGCGTAATAGATTATTATTTTTATATTTAATACTATATTTATACTAAATGATAAATTCGCATTACTTAAACTATACATATTAAGTTTGTTTGCTACGTTTTTGATTCTGATTTGAATTGTTGAACTTTTTTCTTTTATCTTCTTCAGCTTTCTTATTTGTTTTAATTTCAACTCTACAGAAAAAATCCTTTTTTTTCCTAAACACCAACAACAACATGGAAATACAAATTTATAGTTTGATGTCTTATCAACAGGAGTATCAACCAAACCACCATCAACTTCGTACTAGTAATAGATTTGTGCGTGTATTGTGGTTACTTCGACGTGAATTAGAAGAATAATAAGCTAATTTAATTGGTATTTCATAAGTAATGTTTTCACGTACAAAGACTTTGTTGTAGAATTCATGATCTTCTTCAACTAAAGAAAAGCCACAACTGTAATTCATTTCTTCCTTTGTATAACATAATTCCTTTTTTTCATTAGCATCCAGGGCTTAATTACTGAATATACAACAAAGTTTACCACATTGGAAATATTCAATATAATCACGCACTTTAGTATTTACAAAGATTCTATTTGGTACTCGTTCAGATGATTTCATAGCTTGCATTAATGTAGGATGATAATCTTCAGTTGTTGTATTACGGTATACAGTATGAAAGTTGGCATAATGATCATTATTTTCTAAGGTAATTGAGAATTTTTTAATGAATGATTAAATTTGTTTTAAATTGTAAAATTGAATAAAATATCAGTACCGATTGATGGAGTTGGATCTGACAGAAAGTCAAGTATTGCGAAAATATGCTGTGAAAGTCATATAGCCTTACAAATGGTATATGTAACATCGTTACATTTTTTTATCTGTTTTATAAATAAAAATATCATAATTAAATAATAAACTAAATATTTGATTTAAAGAAAATAAAATAACATACTTGAAATGAATAGTTTTGTTGATGACAATGAGTCTCAATAAACTTTTGAAGTAATTCTTTTTTTGAAAGAATATCTGCAGTTGTTTTGTTTATATTTAAAGATCTATCAACTGCTAATATAGTCTAAAAAAAGTAATTAGTTTATTTTTAATTATTCATAATTACAAAATAAATTTACTTCAAAAAATAAAGAAATTTCAGATTTATCAGCTGGATCATAACAAGAAAATGGTTCATCATGCAAAACTAGCCGCTCTGTTCTTTCATGTAAAAATTCCTGAATAGCGATAATACAACTTTGCAATTCACCGGCTAATTGTGAGGATTTTTCTGCAGCTCTGCAAATTTCTTTAAAAGTATTTGCTTTTATTAAACAAAACTTCCATATCTTCTGACATTGTTTCACAAACTAAAGCCACCACCTGTAACGCTAAATTTAAAATTGACATAATCCTTTCAGCAGGGTTGTTCCAACTTTGATGAGGTGCTGTTCTTAATGCTATAAGCATATCAAAGTTTCCCTTAAGAAATAAACAAAATAAGGATATTTGAACAGATTTATATGTCACTCCATGGTCAGGACCTCCATCGGTATAAAGGCAGAGAATTGGAGGAATTGAAAACTGATAATGTGAGAAAATAACTTTGAAAAAATTCTGTTGCATGTCTAATACCACTACTTGGCTGAAAAGTAGTATCTTTCAAACAAACAAAAACTTTCCCACTATAAAATGATTCTTCAATACTTCTAGGTACCTCACAAAAAAAGATAACTGAAGGGGTCAAGGACAGTTTCGTAAAGTCATGGTCACATGCAACGAGATCTACATTCTGCAAAACTATAGATTTTTTATTACGCACTCCAGTTGATGTAGTGACACCTTCTCTAATTGGGACTTTGTGCTTGTCATCAACACAAATAAAACAAACATAATCTTGAAAATGAATGGAAAATTCACGCATATACCTTTGACAAAACACTTCATTCCAAACTGCACTCACATCCAAAGAAATTCAAAGAACTGTCTAAAAAAATGCGAAATATTAATAACATTTGTTAAAAGAAAGATAAAATATAAAAAAATTTTATACTTATCAAAATCTCGTTTCCAGAGAGACCAAAAAATATTCAAGGAAATATTAAAGCTAATATTCTTTTAAAATAAATAAATAAATAAATAAAGGGAAAGCTTGATATTTGATCAAAACTATCCAAAAAAAAATTAAAATCATTATCTTGAAACTCAAAAAGTTTATAAAAAATTAAGAGTTTTGAAAAAAAAAGAATTTGAGATCAAAAAAAATTTGAGTTTGAAAGCTCAAAATTTCAAAAAAAAAAATTATACTTTTTAAAAAAAATTAAAGAGCTTCGAAAGCTCAAAACTCAAAAAAATTAAAAAAAAAGTAATTTTATTCAAAAATTTTTTAAAAAAAGAAATTTTGCTCAAAACTTCCAAAAAATTAAAAAAGAAAATAAAGAGCTTTGAAAGATCAAAAGATCAAAAAAAAGCTTTGAAGGAAAAGTTTAAAACTAAATTAGTTTAGTCAGTTAAATTCAGTTATTTGTTAATGTTAATTACATGATACAATTGACACATGATGCACATAATCGATTGATTTTTTTATAACATTGGAATCATTTGTATAGTAAGTAGTTAACTGTTATGTAAGCCAAATAAATAAATCACATTAATTTACATAACGTAACAATACCTTGCAAAGTATCGTAAAGGTATTTTTATGTTATTGTAGAGTTGCATTATCTATTCCATTTGGTTTATCTGGTGCAACACCTTAAAGTTATAGTAAAGGTAATCTTACAATTTACATTAATGCAACATAAAAGTAATATAAAAATACCTATACAATACCTTAAGGATTAAAATATCGTAATGTAGTCATCACTATACCATTTAAGTAATACCACAATATCGTCCCTATATTTTGGAAAATTTAAGGGTTTCAGTAAAGAAACTGTATTATCGTTGAACATTATTTTATCTACAGAAAATATTAAACTATATGGTACACCAATAAGTGATGACTTTCTTACTCACCTGTGAAATCTATCAAAGTGGATAGCAACAAAAAGAAGTGGACTTATGAAGTTTTGTTTTATTATGATAATGTTTAGGTATTTTAAAAAAAATAATAATAAATATTTTTGAAAAAAGCACGAAAACCACAAAGGGCAAAGAAATATTTATGCTAAAATAGGGGGTCATATTTATAGAAGATATGACGTAAACAAATGAGAGTATGAGATACAAAGAAAAATGGATAAACATATTTAAAATGTGATTAATTTTGTGAAATCTAAGAACTAAATAAATAAAGAAATTAGAATACAATTAAGAGAAAAAGGAGACACCAAATTTTTTATTAAAAAAAATTTTTTTTTTTGAGGTCATGATAAAATCTTGAAGGAACGTGTATTATTAAATAAAGAAAAACGTATCTTAAAATTTTTAACAAGAATGTTATGAAGGGATGAAGGGAAGAAATATTTAACATATGAGAAATTTCAAGAAAAGGAAATTTCTTTATATTAATTTTAGAAAATCAAGAAGAATAATTTAAAAATAGTTATTTATAAAACAAGGATTAGAATCAGTAGTACCTGTATCACATTTAGAATGTGTCAATAAATTAAAATAATGAGAAAATAAATTTTTCTAAAAAAAAAGGGGAAAATCAAAAAGGAAAAGTTTAACACAAAATTGCAAGAATTAATGTGACTAAATAATTGTAACAATCTCGTACAAGCAATTATTATATAAAATAGATAATTTTCTGAAACAAATTAATTTGCTGATCAGATTAATTTTGATGAGAATATAGATCATCAAAAAATTATAAAGAGTATCATTATTATTAAGAAGAAAAAGGGGAAGAGGTTTAATTTAATTATACATATTGATATTGATGGATTATTTTACTAATAAATGGTCAGATGTTAGGGTTATAACAAGAGTTACAACAGAAGAAATTACAAAAATTTTATGTAAAGAAATTATTTACAGATATGGATGCTCACAGAAAATTATTAATGATAGAGAAATTATCCTAATTCTAAAATTGGGAATAAAGTTTTAAAATTTAAAGTCTCAAGAGATAATACAAGAACTGGAAAATTAAATGATAAGTGGAAAGGACCATATTTAATTTATGATATACAGAGTAATAATGTATATAAAATTAAGACATTAGATGGTAAAGTATTTAAAATACCGATAAATGACACATTGTTAAAATTTATTATGATAGAAAGGATCATTTTTAGAATATGATTTGTGAGATCACAAATTCTTAAAGGAGAGGAATTTGTAATGACAGAAATCGATGAAATCATATGATTAATTAGATCATCAAGTTAGGATAGGCAAGAACATAGTACGAAATTAATAATCATTTTATTAATTAAAGGATGTAATAATATATAAACCCTAGTTTGTAGACTTAAGAAAAGGTATTAAGCGTTAAGTATAGGTTAGATTACTAATACTTAAAAATGTAACTACCTAATTATTTAAAGATAATAAAATTTTAGAGGTTATCGCCATTTTTGAATTACTGTGATTGGGAATTACTCACAAAAAGGTAAATATTTTATTCATATCTCTTATGATTTTTGAGAATATATATTTACTTTTTTTTATTTGATACAAAGTTACATAAGGCAGTGCTTAAGAGAAATAATATCATACGCGTACATTATTTAGATGTTATTAGTGAAAATTACACTCCAAATCAGTTGATTTTTATTGATGAAAGTGCTAAAGATGAAAGGAGTCTCTCAAGATTATATAGATATTCTCCTCGCAATGTATATGTGCATAAAAAAGTAGTGTTTGTATGAGGAAGAAGATATACAATTTTGCCTGCTCTTACATTAGAAGGATTTATTGCTGTTAATATATTTGAAGGATCATATGATAGAAAATAATTTGTTGATTTTATTCTTGATTAAGTGGTAAACTAATTATAATAGTTTTTTTTTATTTATTTTATATACTAATTGATAAATTTTATTTTTTAGTTACCAATAATGAATCTTTACCTGAATGATAACAGTGTAATTATAATGGATAATGCTAGAATACATCATGATGAAGAATTGATAGCACTTCTAAGAGGATTGGGGTGTCATGTTGTTTTTCTGCCACCATATTTTCCTGATTACAACCCTATAGAGACGGCATTTTCAACTGTTAAATTATGGATTAGACGAAATTGTGATTTTATGGAAGTGTTTAATGATCATAACATGAGCATCAATTTATATTTGATAATTAGGTTAGAATAAATAGAATAAATAAAAATTTAAAAAGTTGAAACATCAAAAAAATCATTATTTTTATTATATTACATAATAATCAAATACATTTATATTATCAATATTGGTTTGCTGCCTGTTTGATGTTTTTTGCCATCCGATTTTTGTTACATCTAATTTTTGCAATTGCTCATCTGTTAAATCCTTTATAGCATTACGGTGATTTCTTCTTCAAGAAATGCATCTTCAAATTTAGTATATACATTATCACAATTATATTTCAAATCTAAATGATGAAAAAACTCACCAATTGATGGCAATTTACCCAAATTTAATGGTAATTCCAAATGAATATTTGTAGGATTTTGATAAAATTGACTTGGTAATTGAATAATAATTGGGGTAGATGTTGTAGATGTTTGATTAACTTGTGTTTGTGTTGTCAAATTATTTTTATTGATAAACACACTTAACTTCATATCAAATACTGGATAAGATGGGGGAATATCATAAGTTGTTCCTTTATTTATCTAAAAAAACTTATAATTTAGTATCATCTTTTATTTGAATCTATAAAAAAATATATATTTCATAAGGATTAAACATGGAGTAGAATGTAGATTACATTTGTATATTTCAACCAAATTAGCTATAACTTCAGATCTTGTTTTTTCTTTTTTTGATAAATCATCTTCTCTTATTGAACGAGATTTTTTTTTCTTTTTAGTTTGTATTTTAATTTCTTCTTTAGAAGATGATCTAATATTATTTTCAGTATGCTAAAATGTCATAAATGTTAGTGTTTTTGCTTGCCTATTATTTCACATTATATACAAAAATTTTCTATTACATTATCCTTCACATTTACTATTACCAACATTTTTTTTTCAGATGAAATTACTTTTTGATATTCACTGATAAATTCTTGAAAATCTAATTCATTTTCAAGTGTATTTGATAGTCCACGCATGTTTACAGCTTTATATGAAATAGTATAATTGTATCTTGATTTAGTTTCTTTTTCTAAAATTTTGTTGGTTGTTAAATTTATTTTATCCATAATATTTTTATAGTTAGCGGGTTGAATAGTTAAAGTTTTTGCTGTAGGCGTTTTTGTATCATTTTTTTTAACAACCAATTGTATTTTTTTATTTCTTCAATAATAATAATTTCTTTATCGTTATTATTATTTTCTTCTTCATAATTTCCATCATCATCATAATCATCATCAACAATATTATCACTCTTATCATTATAATTATCATCATCTTTAATATCATTATCATCATCCAAAACAATTACCTCATTATTTATTTAAACTTCCTTAATATTCCTTTTATTACTTTTAACTTTTTGGATTTTTTTTTGTAATTTTTTATCATTATCTTTTAATTGTTGAAGTTTGCTATTACAAGCATTACAAGTAGTATAGGAAAAGCATTTTTCAAAATTACTATTATAACCGAATTTGGTATTTATATCTAATAAATAATTATTGAGTTTTGGAAAATTTTGATTTGGAGTAAAAGCCTGTTGATATATTTGTTGATCATACTGTGGCTTTTTAACTCTTGATAGTATAGTTTTTTGGCACTTACATGAATTTTCTTGTGAAAGTTTAAAACAACGTAAACATTTTTGACATGTATAACAAATACCAGAAAGGTACTCACAAGTAGAATTTTCTGCCATTTAACTAATTTTAAATGCAAAAAATTACTTCAACTTTTTTGCGTAAATTTGTTTATTATATTAAGGGGATTTCTATACTAAGTAAATAATCAGTTTTAAAAAAAAAAGTAACTAACAATTATTTAAAAATATTTTTAAGTAAAATTTACATATGTTTTAGGCTGTTTTCAGATTGTTTTCAGTTGTTTTCAGTGTTTTTGGTATTTTTTTAATTATAAATGATTGATATCACCTGATCACAGTAATTGAAAATGGCGATAAATAAAGTTTATATTTGAGAAAAGTAAAAGTTTATTATATTATTGTTTTATTGTATTTCTTGTTATATTGGAAGTGACAGAAGTTCAGCATGATAGAGTGTAAAGTTTTATGCTTATAACTTTTAAATTATTACACTTGGGATGATAAAGGCAAATTTTTACCATAGTAAATATGATCTTTATTATAATTGTCCAGAATTCTGTTATAGTATTCTCTTTTCTGTAATTGATAGTCCATTTTTCTGTGAATTACTTTATTAATTACAGCCAAACTATGATCCTCCTTCTTGACACTTAATAATTATTTTACTTTATTTTTTTTTAATTCTAAATAGCCTTGAATGGGCAGACAAGTACAAGTACAATATCCATTTATAATTTTATTATTTTAACTCCCTCCAATTAACAATATCTTTATTGTTTTTGAGATTTTTCTTCTTCTCATTATACTAGCAAATTTCTTGCTTCTGAAATAAAAACAATTATAGATGAGATTAGAGTGGAAAAATTTAGTAGCATCATTATTTATAATGCAGCTAATATCTAATTGGCTTATGAATTGATGACTCAAGAGTATCCATCTAGCAGCAGAACTCTTTCTGCTGATCACTCAGCCCAATATTTTTCAATGACCTTTATATTTTTTTGAGCTAAGGTTTCTCTATTTCCCACAAAATAACTCTACTTTTTCATTGCAGAAATGGACTCCTTACACATTAAACAGGTTAAGGAAGAGTTAACTGAAGCACTCAAAGTTCAAACTTCAACTTTATTATATGACTTATTTTAAAGACTATCTCAGCTTGCCAAAAGCATAACAGTGGCTACACCTGCAGCGACTGATTTATTCAAAAACTTTTCTGACTACCAACTAGACTTAAGTCTTCAAAGAATCAAACCTAAAGCCTCCATATAACAGATAGCGATGGCTAACATTATAGGGACTATATGTCATCTTTCCTCCACAGCCTTTTTGGACACTATCATTTTTCCAACCCTCAACCAAGTATCATGTGAAATGAAAAAGCAGATAGATGCAATCAATAAATCGCACCAATTGGATTTAGCTGCTGTGACAAACAAAGAAAAATTGATATGCCAAAACCCACCTGATGACCAATCAAATGCTATGTTAAGCATGCAATTAAATCCTAGTCTGCCCATTTTTGACAAACAACAAAATTCCTGAAACCTGGTGTTGACTAAAAATCAGAAGAAAAAGTTAAAGAAAAAAGCAAGAGCTGTGGAAAAGAATACTTTTCTACAGGAAAACAGCTGTTCATCCTTTCAACTGCGTTACTTGATTCTTCTCTTGCTAGTCTTCTTCAGCAGTCTAAAGAACTTTTGATATCTAGTTCTGTCATCCCACCAGTGTGTCCTGTCTCAAGTGATGATAAAGGCCAGGCGTTAGCTACAAAAAAACCAAATTACAAGAAGGCTTCGCAGGAACAAGTAATTTAATCATTACAGAATACCAACCTGAACAAGAAGAACAACAGCTCTTACTGAACCTAGTAGTGTATGATATTCCAGCGAATGGACAAATTATGAGCTTCTCGCAGAATTAAATAAGTAAGGCAAAGTGATGTCAGTCAGCACATGATTGCAAAAGAAATACCTAACTGCAAGGGTTTGACTGATTCCCAACCATAATTGTCTGAAAGCTTATAATAACTGTGATTGGACAATTTCCCTCAGAAACATTCCTATCTAATAGTTTCCACCATCTAAACACTTGCTGAAAGAAAACAGCATGAAAAGTTTCAGGTCATCATCCCTAATATACTTGAGGATATGAATTACAAAATGACCCCTGAATACAAGCAATTTTTATAAAGTGAACCTCATCTAAGAAATTGCCAAAGTGTACATCAAAATTTTGCTCAAGTGTATAACATCAGCAAAAAATTTTTAATTTTATATGATAGACATTTAATAGTCATATCAAAATTTAGTCAAAATGTACATCCAAGACAATTGAATAAAATTCCAAATGTACAACTATTCTTAGTTTTATTTATTGTAATATAAAAGATGCTAAACTAATGATAGTTTCAGAAAATTATAGTCCTGATATTTTTACATATAAAATCACAAAAAAAAACTGCCAAAACTATAATTCTGGCATTTTTATATATAAAATCGCAAAAAAAAACTGCCAAAACTAAAGTTCTGGCATTTTTATATATAAAATCACAACAATTTAATTATAAATGTATACTAAGATTTTTTTTGTTATAAAACAAGTGTACAACAAAGTCTTTTTACTACTAATTGAGTGTATGATGATTTTTTTTTCTTGCTGACTTAAATTAAGTGTATGACAAGAGTCACTACACATAATTACCTAAAAAGAAAATTTGTATCACAGTATGATGAAACTTTTTAAAATTTTTCAAAAGTGTACGATGGGTTCTTAATAATATATTCTGTAGCTCTATTACGAATCACTATTTACCAATGGTGTTGCAAGCCCTTTTCTTATGGAAAGCAATGTTAAATCTTTTAAAATTATCAAGGAACAGGACAGCTCTATGTTTCTTATAAAATACTTTGAAACCTGGGACACGCTCTTTTGAAGAATCCTTAACAAATAGCAGTGGAAGGACGTTGAACATGCTTGGTACTGTCACTCCACTTTCTCCTTTCATTCTATCAAAAGATCTCTGGTTAATCATCAATCAGACAACTCCTACGACAAGACTTCCTTCCGTTCCAAAGTAGTGACTGGAGCCAACAAGGTACCTCTTGAATCACAAAGATTTCCTAATTGAGTAACAAAGAGCACGTCTTTGCCAAATCCTTTGTCTTCTAGTAAGCCTAACAAGCAGGTCAACTAATCAAACAGGCCAGAATACCATGGATCACGAGAGTCCAATAGCAGGCAACCTGATATCAAGAACAAAGTGGACTTTAAGCAACTATTGGAACAATTGATTAGTTTGTGCAGCTAACATACTAAGAACAGAGAGTTAGCCACTTGGGGGATCAGATTCCTAACCAATTTTTTGTTTTTGAAGATTAGCTTTCCTTACAATTTTTCTTTATATGTTTTGTTTCCCTTTATTCCTTTATATATAGTATTTATTAGACAGATAGCTGAACTGTACCTCTTAGGAGGCTTGGAGTGTATTTTTGATGTTTAGAAGTGATATTTTGTATCCTCTCTATTTCATATTAATAAATTACACATTGTCCAATATCTTTAAAAAAAAAAGATGACTCAAGAGTATCCAAATATATAATAGCACAGTCATTTCTCTCTATAGCAAATCTTGATATAATAAAAAATACTATATAACTAATTGTTACAAAATAAAGTTATAAAACAGCTTATATAAAAAAGACCCTTTTTATAACAAATTTTTTTATAACAAATTTTTTTTTCAATAAAACAAAGATAAACTAATATACCAATAGCCCTATAATCATTTAATAAAAAGATAATTTTTTTTAAATACACAATATAAGAAAGGCACAGAATTATAAAGATATTTTTTTTTTTTTAAACCAAGCCTTAGTGGTTAGATCCAGATATCTGATAAGTTATTACAGATATCTGGCTATCCTAAATTTATCTGTGTTATCTGTAAATACAGATAAATCCGTTATCTGTTATATGTAACGGATATTTTATGCTAAATAATCATTTAAAAAAAATAATAAATTTTATAAAAATAATAAATTTTATAAAAATAATAAATTTTATAAAAATAATAAATTTTATAAAAATAATAAATTTTATAAAAATAATAAATTTTATAAAAATAATAAATTTTATAAAAATAATAAATTTTATAAAAATAATAAATTTTATAAAAATAATAAATTTTATAAAAATAATAAATTTTATAAAAATAATAAATTTTATAAAAATTCTAAACTGCCGAAATTGCATATAGCCTTGGCATTCATTACTAATCCAATTTTTATATGATTTAGATCAGATCAGATAATCTTTTTTTTAGAGCAGCCAAGTGTTAAAAAAACGGTTTTTAAACTGTTACCATAATATTTTATTTATTTTATTTTAAAAAAATTTATTTTTCATCAAAACGGTTTTTTAAACTGTTTAATTTATTTTTTTATTTTTTTTATTTTCCTCCTTTAGATACGACTCCTGAAATTTGTGGGATAGTAAGTTGTATTATGAATATAACAGTAATAGTTCTTTTAATATAAGAAAATTAACTAATGTTCTTTTCTTTTTTTTTTTTGTGAAAATGGGCTTTTTTGTAATTGACACATGGCCCTTTGAAGTAATGTGAGGGGGAGAATGTTAAAGATTCTTTTTAATATAAGAACATTAACTAACGTTCTTTCTTTTTATAGGCACGGACCAGCTTTTATTTTTAAAGAAAGTTCACCAGCTTGAGAATTTTCTTGGCTTGGCTTGGCTCAGCTCACTTTAGCTTGAGCTAGATTTTTTTTTTCAAGCTGAGCTAGCTTATGTGAAACACTAGCTTGTAATTTACTTTTCATAGAGTCAGTTTGTATCAATTTCTCAATTTTGATATTTTATTTAAGAAGCAACTATTATTTATTTTTTTTTTTACTTTTAGGATGCTAAAGTCTTTGACAAACCCGGATTTGAAGATATATAATATGCATGAGAATTTTACTTAATTGCTTTAAAGAAATGTATTAACATTTCTTTTTTTTTACTTTTAGAATACCAAATTCTTGGATAAACAGTGCAGTATCTTAAAGTATATTAATATGTACTGTATATCAATAATAAAGAAAACCTAATTTTGGTTTTTGTTTTAGTGTAAAGGGTTTTATTACAATAAATAAAATGTTAATAAAATATTGATAAAATATTTTAATACATGTATAAATTTATTGGTGATTGAAATTAAAAAAGTAAAAGATGAAATACTGAAATTATGCTGAACTATATAAAATTTTTAAAAATATCCATAAATATCCATAAATATCTGTAAAATCTGTGAAAATTATCTGTAAATATAAATTGCTATCCGGATATCTGCATATCCAGATGCATATCTGAATAGGTCATCCATAGATCTAACCTCTACCAAACCTACCCGTCCTTCACACTAGGGTTACAGATATATCTCATGACTACTATACCCTAGCCTATTCTCTTTAATGTAATAGGAAGTTTAGTTATAGAATTATTTAAGGAATAAAGGAAACCTTCTGGAATATTGTATACAACAGCTTGAAATTTCTCATCTTGTTTCCTTTCTGAGAGATTCCAGAAAGTAGGGAATCTTCAAATAGGAATTCCTCTTAAGTTGATAATCCAGTCCTCTTCATTATAGCATTTCAAGCACTCATGGTCAGAAATCAATCAAACCCTCGCAGATAGATACTTCTTGTTCACTCTTGTGCTGACTGAAATGACCTTTCGCCATTATTCTAAATTGGCTAAAAAGGTATAATTATCCCATTTCACCAGAATATCATATACTATAAGATCTAGTAATTGTGCTTATTTGTCTCCTTAAGGATAATATCTGGTAATGAAAACATTTCTATTTTTAAGAGAGTTGTCTATCTCTTTCTGCTTTAATTTCTTTCCATTGTCATTAGGCGTCGAACTTGGTTTAGAATCTTGTTTCAACTGTTTAAATAGTATGGAAAGAGGAGAAAGTAAACTTTGTGAAAATAAGCACCCCTTTTTTGCATCATGTGATTGTAAAATTTGGTAGGGGTGCTTATTTTTGCTAATTTTTTTTTTACCTCTTAATTCTTTTTTTTCTTACATGTCTAAAAATACACTTAAAAATAAATAATAATGGTATAACAAGAAAAAAAAGATAGTTTTTTATTGCTATTTTCAGAAATATGTGTAATTTGTTATTTTATGATAGTAGCCCACGTGTGAAACTTGAAACTCAAAATCTTGTATGACAATTAAAATTATCCAATAATATTTATCCAGATTTTTACGTGACAACTATTAATAATTTAAGATTATCGGTTATTAAACATGAAAAATTAAATCTTCGCAAGTTCACGCGCAAAAAATATTATAATGAGTGATTATAAAAACTGTGAAGTCTATCAAACAACAGATGCATTAAGTATTAAAGAAAGAGAATATCAGATAGGAACTTGTTATTTATGCCAAAAGTGCCTTTACTATAACGCCAATTTAATAATTGAAAATTGCAGTTGTGATAAAACTATTAAACCAACAAATGGTAGAAATAAAGTACAACTTGGTTTTGTTAGAAATGGTTTATATAATCCTAGCAAAAGTCACTGTGTATTGATTGCTTTATTACATTCTAGTAATCAATTATATGGATATAATTCTAATTTTTCAAAGAGATTTAATTTTACTTTATGTTCCAAATGTAATAGTCAACTAACTAGAGATCAAAATATTTATAAAAAAAAAAATGAAAAAAATAAAGATTCTGTACAAGAAAATAATCAGATTTTAACAAATGAAAAAAGTGAAATGACTATAAAGCAACCTGATAAATTATCTAAAGTGGATAATATGTCTAATTTAGATTTGTCTTTTCATTTTAAATTAGTAATTAAAACACCTGATTTAACTAAGCCAGCAAAGGCAATTACTTTAGAAAATAAGCCAGTTAATTATTATGAATTTGAAAAACTAATACTACAAAGAGTTTGTGAAGCAATTGGTTTATTAATTTGTACTGATTATGAATTATCATATAAACCAGAAAAAAAAATAAGAACTGGTACTATTTTAGAAGAAGAGGAAGATTTTGAAGAATTCATAAAAGAATATTATAAATTAACTAACTCTAATAAAGTTTTGTTGATTACCGCATCTGTTCAAAAAAAAAAAAACAACAAAAAGAAAAAAAGTATTTAATATTTTTAAAAAAACTCATTTACTTATTTAATAATATTATTAATTTATTATATTTTTTTTAATTAGAAACATTTAATATTAGATAATGATAAAGAATCTATAAGTGAAGAAAATGAGATTATGTCACCTTCAAAACAAATAAAGAAAACTTCCGTTCCCAAAGAAATAAATTTAAATGAGATTGACATTAAGAAAGAAGAAATTCACAAGAAACTTAAAGAAAAGCATGGATGTGATATCCATAAAACAGGATATTGTTACATTAAAGATAACAGACATTTACTACTCACTACATTACATTTATCTATGTGGATAGACGAAATTGTAATTATAATAATTTAACATTTATTTATTTATTTATTTTATTATTTAACAAGTATTTTTATTTATAGTGTAAGAATCATTGTGACTATGAAACTCCACCGCCACATCCTAACTTTGGAATGGGAAATTCTTTAAAGGTTCCATCATCAAATCAATTGTTATCAACAAGTAATGCTACAAATTGCTATTCACATATTTCACCACCAAATGCTTATCCTTATTATTACGGATGGCCACCATATCTACCATCACATCCACTATCACAACATTTATTATCATCTACATTATTGAATTCATCAAATATTTTAACTTTATAGCCTGATACTTTAAATAATACAAAATTTCTTGAATTATCTATAAAGGAGTTTTTGGAAGATCTTGATAAACAATATGGTGAAGGCAAATATACAAATTTTTTACAAAAATTTGAAGAGGAGATTATTGTATCACAAATTGCAGAAATAAGTCCTGAAATTTTATTAAATGAATTTGGTATAAAAATAATAAGTTGTAGATTAAATCTGATCAAAAAAGCAAAAAAATTTATATAATAACATTTTGTTGAATTTAATAAAATTATCTGGCAATTTATAAAATATTTTCAATCTGCAAGTTTATTAATATGAATAAATTGATTCGCTAAAATAACCTTTTGCCATATCAGGTGTTACATGGAACAATGTTAATAAAAGTGGATATTTGAGATCAGTGCAGTTTTTTACAAACATTCTATTTCTTTTTAACCATGATTTAATTCCAGAAAAAGCTGTTTCAATCAGATTATAGTCTGGAGAGTATGGAAGCAAATAAAGTACTTTACATCCCATTTGTTCAATTGATTCTATTAATTTTTCATCATGATGAATTTTTGCATTATCCATCACGATTACACTATTTTTATTTGGAAATTCATTCATTTGAGGTAACTAAAAAACAAATATAAATATACATTTATTTTTAAATAAATAAAATAAGTAAATATATAAGTAACATACCACTTGTGTAAGAATAAATGTTTGAAATCTTTCTTTATTACAACTTCCTTCTATAATATCAGCAGCTATAAATCCATCTAATGTCAGTGCCAGTAAAATAGTATACCATTTGCCTCTTACAAAAACAATACTTTTTTCAACCTTCATATTTTTTATACTATATCCATAGGCTCTGGATAAACTTCTTTCATCTTTTGATGTTTCATCAATAAAACAAGTTGTTCTGGTTTGAATTCATTTCCTATTTTATACATAAAAACACTTTGTAAAAGTTCACTTCTTTCTTTTGTAGCTTTCTGCAACTAGAATACAATAGAAATAATTAATTTTAATAATTAAATAATCAAATAAGAATAAATTAAATCCTCTATAACCTTTTTTCTTGTTATTTTAAGATGTTTGAGTGCTCTCCATAAAGTAAGTATAGATATGAGCTTGCTAGTTAACTTTTCCATCTCATCAACCATTTCATCAAGATACTAATCTTTTTTGTCTTTTACAAGTGAATCTAAAATCTGTAATATAAAATGTTTAATCAATAAAATAAAATTACAATAACAATAAATTAATAATTAAATCAATACACTTAAGTCAACAAGATTCAAAATTTTTCTTCTTCCTTGACGACCTTTAAACAGATGAGTTATACAACCCCAATGATCATAAATTCTTCTAATTTTATATACAGTAAAAACACCAATATAAAGTCTAAGAGCAGTTTCTTTTACTGAAAATCCATCAAGTTGATAGTAAATGATACGCCATCTTATATCATTACTTAAAGTCTTTACCATATTGAATTAATGCTAAATATTTTAATAAAAGTAATAAAAGTAATAAATTAAATTAATACACAATAAAAATGTTAAAATAGTTTATAATGGCAGAAAAATACTTGAGAAGAGAAAATAATCACATAATATACTTTAGTAAGCAGGAATTATAAGAATTTCAACAAAGTATTGTGAGTGTCATGATAAAATAACTAACTATATATTATAAAACTTATATTAGAGTCTTGTATAAAACAATATATTTTTGTAGAAAAAAAAAATTGTGTGTTATTATAACAACTTACTGTCTTGTAATATACTCAAAAACTTTTAACGCTAAAAAATTGCAAAAATTCTTGTAAATATTATTAAATTTCGTGACAAAAGAACTTTTTATATGTTATAAAACTTATGTTAAAGCTTTATATAAAATAGTATGTTCATATGAATAAAAAAATCGCATTTTGTCTTAATAAAGTATAAAAGTTTTATATCTGAGAAAGATATTCTTACAAAAATTCAAGTGATCGTCATGTGGCTTGAATTACACATATTTCTGAAAACAGCAATAATATAATTTAAGTAAATTAAATTATCTTTTTATATTTAAATAAAGTTATTTGTTATATTGAAAAATCTATTTATATTTGATTTTTAAATTCATAAATTATTTTAATCATATCTGCCAATTTGAGAAATTTGCTGATCAGTTGTATGATGCAGTACTGATTAAAATTGATCAAAAACTATCCCTATATAAGAAAAAATAAGCCAAAAAATACTTAAAAAAACTTTTAAAACCTTTTCCAAAAAAATTTACCTTTTTAACCTGAAACCAGTAGAAGAAATTTCTAAAAAAAAGGAATAAAAATATTATAAAATTAGTTTATTTAAAAAAAAAGTAAGAATAAGCATTAGAATAATGATTTAACGAAAAAAAATTGATTAAAAAATAATTAATAATGAATATCAAATAGATTTTAACTAAATAAACTAATCAATATATAATTTAAATTCATTAAAACATTGTTATTAATCTTAGAATTATTTATTTATTGAAAGATTATTTTTGAATAATTTTGCTGCCTAAATAAATTTTTTTTATAAACTATTGAAAAAAAAATAAAAAAATAGCTCCAAGTTATATTTAATGTTAAATAATTACTAATATACTTGCAAAAATTCTCAACTTACATAATGTAAAAACTGGTGGAAAAGTTTAATAGAAAAGTTGATGAGAAGTTTAATATGGAGTTTATGAAAGAAAAAAATTTTTTAACGCTACTTTTGTTAAAATAATTTCTCGATATTTATATCATATGATCATATAGTACAAAAGTGATCATTTTTGTGAAACTTATTTAACTTAATTTTTATCTAATTATCATCAAATTCCTTAATTTAGACTAATTTTATTAATTTTAAAGATCGGTGGATATGTATAATTTATATATGTATTATTTAAGATTTTATATATATGGTATAAAACAAATTGCTTAGTAGAATAAAAAATTTAAAAGTTATAATAAGAGTTTGTTTAATAAAACTTAAAATAATATGCTTATTGATCATAATAAATTTTGAAATTTTTATTTGATCTATATATATATTATTTAGGATCCTAATGTATTTCTTTAAAATATTGTAAAAAATTATTTTTTTAAAAATGTTTAAATATTAAAATAATAAAGTTAATTATATAAAATTTATTAAAATAAAGAAAAAGTTTATGTAAAGTTTATTAAATTAAAAAAAAAAATATGAAGATTTTTAAAAATTTTTATATATAATAATTTAAAAAACTGCAATATTGAAGATTATTACAAGAAAATTTTATTAAAAATAGTAAAAAAAAAGTAATAATTTACAAAAATTGAAAATTACTATAGTTTTAAACTACTGTATATCACGGGCCACAGTACAGTTTCGGCATTTTTTTTTGCGTTTTTATATATAAAAAACGCGAAACAATCAGTTTCGGCATTTTTTTTTACTTTACATATAAAAACACTGGAACAATCAGTTTTGACGTTTTTTTTTATTTTACATATAAAAAACGCCAGAACAGTTAGTTTTGGCATTTTTTTTTACTTTACATATAAAAAACGCCAGAACAATCAGTTTCAGCGTTTTTTTTTTATTTTACATATAAAAGACGCCAGAACAGTCAGTTTCGGCATTTTTTTTTGCGTTTTTATATATATAAAAATGCCAAAACAATCAGTTTCAGCATTTTTTTTTGCGTTTCACCAATCTAATTAAACCCGGGTATTATACATAGCATGTACCCCGGGTATTTTAAAAATCCTGTACCCCCCCTATGTATAGTATCCACCCGTGTACAGTACCCCCGGGTACAGGCCAAAACCCCCAAAATTTGCAAGATACCCAGGGTACTGTAGCCCGTGATATACAGTAATTTTACTTTCTGATGAATAATAATAGATTCAAATTTAATTTAATATTGATTTAATTTCACTAAATATACACAACTTAACTTTCTAAAATAATTTATTAAAAAATGAAAAAAATTATACAGTACAGTTAGTAGTGGATAGGGTTGGACTAGTTCAAACTAGTTAAAAATCAGTCTTTAGCAAATTGGTAAATTTTGAGATGATTTTTTTAAAAAAATTATTAATAAAATTTATTCTCAGATATTTTTTAAGGTGAATTACTTATTGATAATAAGTAATAGTAAAGTTTTAACTAAAGACAAAAATATCTAAAATGCTTAAAATTTAGACCAGTCTTAGGATGATTAATTGATATCGGTTTCAAGCAAATTACCAAATTTTAATATAATGATTAATTATTATTAAAAGTTATTTTCAGATTGTTTTTAAAATAAGTTTCTTATTGAAAAATACATAATTAGGATTGGTAAGTAATCAGCAATTAATAAAATTGATTTAGGACTGATTTTTGATCAGTCTAAACCAGTCTAACTCTAGTAGTGGATAAATATTTAATATAATAAAAATTTCATGACTTTTAATTATTTTTTTAATCCTATTAGCTCTTTCTTTTTCCTTATAATACATATATACCTATTTAATAATTCCTTAATTTAGAATTATTAATTTATATTTGATTTTTAAAAATTAATACTATAATCTTTTTCTTTAATTTCTCATTATTAATCTTTATCTTCATCAGATATTTCAATTCATTATCTTTATCTGCAACTTCTTTTTTTAATTTTTGGATTTTCTGAAATTGTTCAAAAGATATATTATATTAGTATTTTACTTGTTGTAATAATTGAAGAAATTATTGAAATTATATTTCAATTGCAAATAGTTTAATAATAGGTAACTTTTCATAAATCTAAATTTTATTCTTCAAAGCTTTATTTTAAATAAAAAAATCAGCAGCAACTTGAAGTAATTATTAGAAAATTTTTTGTTTTTCAGAAGAATTTTTTTTATTTTTATGAGTAAAAAAACAGTAAATTATCTTTTTATTATACAAATTACTTTTTTTTTACTACTTTTTCAATTTTTTTTTAGAAAAACTTCTGATAAATAAATCATAATAAAAAATAGATATAAAAAAATAATTAAAAAATAAAGAAAATCAAAATTTTAATAGTCATAAAAATTTAAAAATAAAAATATATAATATTAAAATTCTAAACTTATTTTTAGAATAGAGTGAATTTATTTAACGCACCTGCGTTGCAACGCATCCTTCCTTTTTTGTAAATTGTTTATGTTGATCAACCAGCTTATACACCGCACCCCCCTTAAAATGACAATGATAAACATAAAAAATTTCTTAAAATGGCAATGATAAACATAAAATTTGCAACGCGTGGGGCGGTAAATAAATTATTTCTTTAGAATATTATAAATTTTTAATCCTATAATTTACAATTTTTTTATAAAATATTAGACAGTCATTCCAATTTTTAGTTCCTTATTACATGTATTCTATTTTTCTGAGGGCATCATTTATACTACTTTCTAGCGTTATCAACTTGAAATGTTGTATATTCTGGTCAAGTCTTTCCTGCTCTGGTTCAGTTAATTTTAGAATTTCTTGAGTTAGTTCAGAACTATCAGGTATCCTTAGTACATAATCATTAGAGTCATCATCATCCTCATTTATTCTGCTTTGACCATGGCGACTAACTACCTTCTCATCGTCATCATCATCCTGATCACCATCATCATTATTTGGATCGCTAAGTTGTTTGATTAATCTTTCCATATGAACAAATCCTGCAGTCGTGTCTCATGTTTGAGCAATGTCAGCCACGACGTTCTCTAAACCTTCGGCTGACATGTTTTTATATCGAATGGTAAAAACCATATGTTGCTTTACTGCTTCATCAAAGAGATACACTGTGTGACTATTATAGTGACTGACGCTGTATAGAGATCAAAACCAGTCGAACTAAAATTATGAAATTTGACCGATAACATGTTCTTTTTAGGTTCTGGATAGCATACCCTACAAGTAGGATCAGGATATTGTTTGATTATTATTTCCTCTGGTAAGGCAGTCTGGTTAATATTATGTTGTTGGTGCTGCTGATGGTGACTCTTAACCTGGTCGATATACCTTTTATTCGCGTTAAGAGTTCTCAGAGTCAAGTTAGGAATGATATTTGCATCAGCAGTATCTGGACTCTTTTCTTTGGTCTGGTTGGTGATAAAAGAAGTGGTCCCATCAGGCCTTTTTGCAGGAACCTTCTTATCTGAATTCTGGGATGAGGCCATTAGATAATATCAAATAACACTATCAGTAAGATCACTCGAATCTTTATGTTTTACTTTAGTCAAATAGTAACTCTGAGGATTAATAGTAAGGTGTCTTGCTTATTATTTAGGGTGTAATGGATTATGACAATCAAGGAGAAGTTTGGATATATATATATATAGGAACAATTTAGGTTGAATGTTGTAGTCCATCCAACTCGCACCAAATTGTTACCCAGCGAATGCAACTGACTGAAAAGTTACACATGATCTGGAATAACAAACAAGTTTAACTTTAGAGAGAAAAGTTTATTTATAGTTTGAAGGCTAATACTTTTATTATCGTTTATAATTTATGATCGGATTATTAATAAAGTTTTCAGTTGTAACGCATATAACCTAATTATCTTTATTAATAAATACAAGTAACAGTTAACTGTAATTTAAGTTTAACGCATAAACTTCTTCCCCTCACTTAATCCAAATTCCCTTCCTTTTATAATCTTTAATCTTTCTATCTTTTTCTAAATCTATTACTTTCTAGATTTGTCTTAAATCTTAATTCTGGGTACTACAATATTCTAGATTACCCTATAAATTTCCTAACTTTTTCCATTCATATAGATTATACTAGAATAATCTAATTTATAAAATCTTATGTAACAATACTTTAGTTTTCATAAAATTAAAATATTATATTTATAAAAAAATACATTTTTTATAATAATATTCTCTTATTTTTGTTTTTTGTTTACTAAATTTAACTATATGTAAAATAAATTTTAGTTGAATGAAATCACTTTTTATATTTAAATAAAGCTGTTTAGTAATGTCAAAGTACTTGGATCTTAATTTTCTTAAGGTTAGGTATAATATTTATAAAGAAATTTGTATTTTTCAAACAGTACTAATTCCAAAATTTTTTTTTTCTCTTTTAATTTTAGGATGTAATTACATCACTTTGGTCAAATGAAATCACTTTTTCCACTTAAGTAAAGTTGTTTAGCGGGATTGAATCTACTTGCATATTAATTTTTATGACATTTGACATAATATTCATGGAGTATTGACTATTTTTATATTATCAATATTTTGCAAAAATCTATTTTGCAACTTTAAAGCGTAATTTTACCACTTTAGTCAAATAAAATCACCTTTTACTGCTTAAGTAAAACTGTTCAGCAGGTTGAATCTACCTAAAATAAAAATTTTAGGATAATTGGATTAATATTCGTAAAATGTGATCAAGTTTTGTACTATCATTTATTTGATTTTTAATTTTAAAGTGTAATTTTACTATTTTTGGTTAAATGAAATCAACTTATTGTGTTTAAGTAAATTGTTCAGAACGGTTGAAAATAATTGTACTTTATTTTTTATAACTCTAGGTATAATATTTATTGAAAAGTTAGTATCCCTATAATAGTATTAATTTTTAAATTTTTAATATTTTGGATATTTAAATTAAGTTATTTATCACATTAAAATTTATTTGTATTTTAATTTTTATAATAAATTGTACTATAAATATAAATTTCTAAGTTATTTATAAAAGTTTTTATATATGTTATAAAATGAGTTACTTAGCAATATAAAATTTTTAATGTTATAATAAAATTTTGCTTAACAGAGTTTAAAATAATTTGCTTATTGATCATAGTAAAAAATTTGGATTTTAATGCAGTGTTCGGTAATGACCTGGTCATTTGACCATTTTTCAGATTAGGAGTCATTTGGCCAAATGATTGGGTGTCATTTGACTGTTATTGCATCATTTGTCATTTGGTCATTTGTCACTAAAATACAGAAAGATTATTAGACAATTTAATTACATTATCACGTGATGTACAATCGCAAATCATAGTCGCCTAACCAATGACAGCAAAAATTATTAAATATTGTATGCATAATAAAATTTCACATGCGAAAAATAAGTTCTATATGTAATATATGAGTTACAATTATTGCAAAATTTATTAGCTTTTATTGCTTTTGTTGATGAAATAAACCCATTGATGAAATAACTTTATTGATGAAATAATGATCGGTGAATAATAATCTTGTTGGTAAATCACTATTGGTGAGATTATTGATAGTGAAACAATTTTCATTAAATAAATGTAATATTATTTATAAAAAAAAAAATGGAGTTTATGATTAAATAAGTATAAAAAAAAATTATTTCTACCAATAAAAATAATAATAAATCACATAATTCAACTTTCTTTCACTACTATTAAAACTTTTTTTATTACATATGCTAAATAAATTTTGTTTCAATATTTTGTTTCTTTATTTTAAAATAAACAAAATAATTAATAATAATTCTTGAAATATTTAATAAATGACTTAAATGACTGATCATTTGAATTCCAAATGATAAATGACAAATGACTTGTCATTTAAGTCATTTGTCATTTCAAATCATTTACCAAACACTGTTTTAATGTGACTTATATATATATTGTTTAGGGTCCTGTTAATAGGTCTAAAAAGATAATAGGTTATTTTGATACATAGGATTATATTTTCAAACAAATCTCTTGATACTATTATTTTACCATCAACTTCAGAAATCTTCATAAATCTGCTTGAATTAGTAAAGCAGACAAGTCTTTAAGAATAACATCTGTGTTTAACTTTTCTTTTTCAAGTTCTAATATTAATAATTATAATAATGATCATAATAAGTTTTCTAAATCTGATCGCTCTATCAAAAAGATCAATCAATTAAAAAAGAACTAGTTTTTCAAGCCAGATGTAAAATATTTAATAGTTGAACTGAAGACATTATTAAAACATTATATTTAGTTTAGTTGAAGTAGAGGTACGATCTGAATCTGGTCAATCCAGATATCCAATGAGCCATCTGTTAAAAAGGCGGATTACAGATTGATCAGATTATCTGTCAGATAAATCAGATGGCTTATCAGATATCTGATAAATCTGATGACAGATTGGTCAGATTGGTCCATCAGATATCCGATAAATCTGGTAAATCTGATAAATCTAATAATGGATTGATCAAATTGGTTCATCAGATATCTGATGAATCTATTGAATCTGGTGAAACAATTCCGCAAAAAATGCCAGAACTAATAGTTCCAACACATTTACATGTAAAAATAAAAAAAAATGTCAGAACTAATAGTTCTGGTGCATTTATATGTAAAAATAAAAAAAAACGTCAGAATTAATAGTTCTGGCTAGTATTCTGAATGGGTTAGATTGGAAAACCTATCTGACTTGACCCAACGTTTGACCTGGTATAATAATTCGAGTCAGATAGGTTGAACAGACAGGTAAAATGAGTTGTCTGTTATATTATTTATTAAGTGACAAAGTGATAAAAAAATGGTTTTCTATATCAAATTGCCTATAAAAAATGTTTATTTTGTTACGCTTTCTTTAAGCATTTAATTAAAAAAAATGCTTCTTTTTTTATGTTTAGTTAAAAAATGCTTTCTTTTTAGTATTTAAGTTAAAAAAATGCTTCCTTTTTAACGTTTAAGTTAAAAAAATGCTTTCTTTTTAGCGTTTAAGTTAAAAAAATGCTTTCTTTTTAGCGTTTAAGTTAAAAAAATGCTTCCTTTTTAGCGTTTAAGTTAAAAAAATGCTTCTTTTTAGCGTTTAAGTTAAAAAAATGCTTCTTTTTAGCGTTTAAGTTAAAAAAATGCTTCTTTTTAGCGTTTAAGTTAAAAAAATGCTTCCTTTTTAGCGTTTAAGTTAAAAAAATGCTTCCTTTTTAGCGTTTAAGTTAAAAAAATGCTTCCTTTTTAGCGTTTAAGTTAAAAAAATGCTTCTTTTTAGCGTTTAAGTTAAAAAATGCTTCTTTTTAGCGTTTAAGTTAAAAAATGCTTCTTTTTAGCGTTTAAGTTAAAAAATGCTTCTTTTTAGCGTTTAAGTTAAAAAATGCTTTCTTTTTAGCGTTTAAGTTAAAAAATGCTTTCTTTTTAGCGTTTAAGTTAAAAAATGCTTTCTTTTTAGCGTTTAAGATAAAAAACGCTTCCCTTTTAGCGTTTAAGATAAAAAAACGCTTCCCTTTTAGCGTTTAAGATAAAAAAACGCTTCCCTTTTAGCGTTTAAGATAAAAAAACGCTTCCCTTTTAGCGTTTAAGATAAAAAAACGCTTCCCTTTTAGCGTTTAAGATAAAAAAACGCTTCCCTTTTAGCGTTTAAGATAAAAAAACGCTTCCCTTTTAGCGTTTAAGATAAAAAAACGCTTCCCTTTTAGCGTTTAAGATAAAAAAACGCTTCCCTTTTAGCGTTTAAGATAAAAAAACGCTTCCCTTTTAGCGTTTAAGATAAAAAAACGCTTCCCTTTTAGCGTTTAAGATAAAAAAACGCTTCCCTTTTAGCGTTTAAGATAAAAAAACGCTTCCCTTTTAGCGTTTAAGATAAAAAAACGCTTCCCTTTTAGCGTTTAAGCTAAAAAACGCTTCCCTTTTAGCGTTTAAGCTAAAAAACGCTTCCCTTTTAGCGTTTAAGCTAAAAAACGCTTCCCTTTTAACGTTTAAGCTAAAAAACGCTTCCCTTTTAACGTTTAAGCTAAAAAACGCTTCCCTTTTAACGTTTAAGCTAAAAAACGCTTCCCTTTTAGCGTTTAAGCTAAAAAACGCTTTCCTTTTAGCGTTTAAGCTAAAAAACGCTTTCCTTTTAGCGTTTAAGCTAAAAAATGCTTTCCTTTTAGCGTTTAAGCTAAAAAATGCTTTCCTTTTAGCGTTTAAGCTAAAAAATGCTTCCTTTTTAGCGTTTAAACTAAAAAATGCTTCTTTTTTAGCATTTAAGTTAAAAAATGCTTTCTTTTTAGCGTTTAATTAAAAAAATGCTTCCTTTTAGCGTTTAAGTTAAAAAAATACTTTCTTTTTAGCGTTTAAGTTAAAAATGCTTTCCTTTTAGCTAAAGATGTGTCCGCAATACCCTAATTGCGGATTAATTGCGATTTGCGATATTGCGGAACATTGCGGATTTTGAAGAATAATTATTCGCAAATCCGCAATCGCAAATAATCCGCAAATCCGCAAATAATCCGCAAATTCGCAAATAATCCGCAAATAATCCGAATAATCTCAAAAATTATGATTGACTGTAGATCATCTTCACATGATCATTTTTTTTAAAAAGTGGACAATTTTGTCCATTTTGTAAACTCATGAATCATGTTAATTTAATCTTTGCAATAAAATATAACCAAATTTATTTATATACTAAAAAGTGGACAATTTTGTCCATTTTGTAAACTCATGAATCATGTTAATTTAATCTTCGCAATTAAATATAACCAAATTTATTTATATACTAAAAAGTGGACAATTTTGTCCATTTTGTAAACTCATGAATCATGTTAATTTAATCTTTGCAATAAAATATAACCAAATTTATTTATATACTAAAAAGTGGACAATTTTGTCCATTTTGTAAACTCATGAATCATGTTAATTTAATCTTCGCAATTAAATATAACCAAATTTATTTATATACTAAAAAGTGGACAATTTTGTCCATTTTGTAAACTTATGAATCATGTTAATTTAATCTTCGCAATTAAATATAACCAAATTTATTTATATACTAAAAGTGGACAATTTTGTCCACTTATTCGCAAATTTGCGATAATGTAAATTATTTGCAGATTTGCAGATTATTTGCGATACTATATGGATTTGCGGATTATTTGCGGGTTTGCGGATTTGCGGGTTATTTGCGGTACTATAAATTATTTGCGGGTTATTTGCAGGTTTGCGGATTATTTGCGGGTTTGCGAATTACTAAGCGCAATTGATTTCCAAAACCCGCAATATTGCGGATTTTGGAAATCAATTGAGGACCCATCTTTACTTTTAGCGTTTAAGTCAAAAAATGCTTCCCTTTTAGCGTTTAAGTTAAAAAACGCTCCCTTTTAGCATTTAAGTTAAAAAATGCTTTCCTTTTAGCATTTAAGTTAAAAAACGCTTTCTTTTTAGCATTTATTAGTTAAAAAATGCCTCGTTTAATTAAAAAAAATGCTTTTTTTAAGCGTTTACTAGTTAAAAAAATGCCAATTTAAAAAAACACTTTTTTTAAACATTTAAATTTTAAAAAATGCTTTTTTAAGCATTTAGGTTAAGAAAAATGCTTATTTTTAAAGTGTTTAGGTTAAGAAAAATGCTTTTTTTTAAGCATTTAAATTTAAAAAACTGCTTTTTTAAAAGCATTATTTTTTTGAAATGTTTAATTTTTTTAAAAAAACATTAAAAATCGTTCGCTTCTAATTTAAAAAAAAAACGCTTGTTTTAAGCGTCTAATTAAAAAAATGCCAAAAATATTTTTTTTGAGCGTTTAATTTAAAAAAACACTAAATACGTTTTTAATTTAAATTAAAACGCTAAAATAAAATTTTTTTCAAGCGTTTAATTTAAAAAAAACGTTAAAAAACATTTTTTTTAAAGTTTAATTCTTTAAAAAAAACACATTTTTTTAAATGTTTAATTTAAAAATAACATTAAAAAACGTTTTTTTCTAAATGTTTAATTTAAAAATAATATTAAAAAATATTTTTTTCTAAATGTTTAATTTAAAAATAACGTTTTTTTAATGTTTAATTTAAAAATAACGTTTTTTTAACGTTTAATTTAAAATAACATTTTTTTAATGTTTAATTTAAAAATAACATTTTTTTAACGTTTAATTTAAAATAACGTTTTTTTAATGTTTAATTTAAAAATAACATTTTTTTAACGTTTAATTTAAAATAACGTTTTTTTAACGTTTAATTTAAAAATAACGTTTTTTTAAACGTTTAATTTAAAAATAACGTTTTTTTTAAACGTTTAATTTAAAAATAACGTTTTTTTTAAACGTTTAATTTAAAAATAACGTTTTTTTTAAACGTTTAATTTAAAAATAACGTTTTTTTTAAACGTTTAATTTAAAAATAACATTTTTTTTAAATGTTTAATTTAAAAATAACGTTTTTTTTAAACGTTTAATTTAAAAATAACATTTTTTTTAAACGTTTAATTTAAAAATAACGTTTTTTTTAAACGTTTAATTTAAAAATAACGTTTTTTTTAAACGTTTAATTTAAAAATAACGTTTTTTTTAAACGTTTAATTTAAAAATAACGTTTTTTTTAAACGTTTAATTTAAAAATAACGTTTTTTTTAAACGTTTAATTTAAAAATAACGTTTTTTTTAAACGTTTAATTTAAAAATAACGTTTTTTTTAAACGTTTAATTTAAAAATAACGTTTTTTTTAAACGTTTAATTTAAAAATAACGTTTTTTTTAAACGTTTAATTTAAAAATAACGTTTTTTTTAAACGTTTAATTTAAAAATAACGTTTTTTTTAAATGTTTGATTTAAAAATAACGTTAAATTTAACTTAAAAATAATATTTTTAGTGATTTATATTTAAATTTGTAAAAAAATCCTCAGCTTTTTTTGCATTAACTATTAAGAAAAAACATATCATATAATTTATGAAAAATTTCTGGATCTCCTGTCACTTTAAAAGCCTAAAAAAAAAAATGCCGGGACTATTAGTTCCAGCTAAAACAATAATTTTTTTAATTAAAAATAATTTTTTTAGACTGGATTTGAGCAGATTATCTAGTCAAATCTGGCGGATATCTGGTCAATCCAGTCAATCTGATCAATCTGGTCAAAATCTGATCAATGTGATCAATCCGATGATGGCTCATCCACGGATATTTGATGATCCATTTTTTTTAATCCAGATGGATCTGATTTTTGGTCATCCAGATCACAGATTGATTAGATTCATCTGGATCGCACCTCTAAGTTGAAGGGATAGATCAAATATCTTTATTAACTTCTTGTTATACTTTGCATTCGCTTTATATAATATTTTATGTTTTATTAGATTGTAGAATTTTTTTTCTTTTTTAATTTCCTTTATATCTTGAACAATTCTATAATTAGATTTCCTATTAAATTAAAGAGAATAGATTAGAAATATAGTAGTTATGAGACGTATTTGTAACTCTAGTATAAGAAACAAGTGTGTTTTGAGTATTAGTTATTTTGTATATTTATCAATTATTTATCTAATAAAATAAGCATGTCTTTTAACTATAAAAAAATATATATACACTCCCACGCAAAAAGTTTAGGACCGCCTTATTTTTAATTATATTAAATAAAATTTATTTTTAATTATAAGAAAATTTTTTTTAAAAAAGATTTTTATATTGTAATTTTTAAAATAAACATAAAAATTACCATATTGATATTTATAAATCATATAATATAAAGTTTTTATTTTAATGGCTAATTTTTAACATTTTAACCAGAGCTTTTATAATAATATAAATACAAGATTTTAATAGTTTGGCTAGTAATAAGGTTATGTTTCAAATTTCTTAAAAATCGAACCAGTAGTTACTGAGAGATTAACTTTTAAAGATCAGTAAAATTGGGAATTAATATATAAAAATCATTACTTCATATATATAGTGCCAATTTTCAATAATTGATTTCTCGATTATTACTGATTCGATTTTTGCAAAATTTGAAATATAACCTTATTATTAGTTAGGCAATTGAAATTTTGTATTTATTTTATTGTAACCGCTCCAGTTGAAATATTAAAAATTAGCCATTAAAATAAAATCTCAGATTATATGATTTATAAGCACTAATATGATAATTTTTATATTTATCCAAGAAATTATAATGTAAAGAATTTTTCTAAAAAAAAATTTCATATAATCAAGAATGAATTTTATTTAATATAATTAAAAATAATACGGTCCTAAACTTTTTGCGCAGAAGTGTATATGTAAAATTAAAAAATTGGATTTATTAAAGTAATATTATGATAAAAAAATTTTTGAATTAATAATAATAATTTGTAAGAATACAAATTTTTTGAGAGGATAATAATTTGTAACATAATAAATAGGACCCCAGACATTACTAAAATAACTCACATTTTTTTTTTACCCATTTTTCTCAAAATTAAGCCAATTTGCTCTTTTAGTTTTTTAAGGATATCTCGCCATTTATTTAACCAATTTTGATAAACTTTTTTTTATTTTGTAAATCTCATTGAGAGCTATATTCTAAAAAAAGTTCATCCAATTTAAATTACTGGTTGATGAGAAAATTGCAAAAACATGTTTTTTAGCTTCTAAATTTCACATTAATTTGCTCTTTTTCATGATTATGAGTTGTATCAGTAATGTTTGGGGTCCTTAATAAATACAATAATAAAATAATTAGATAGTAATATAGTAGATATAAAAATAATATAATTTACAATATGTGATATTATATAATATAGCTAAATAATAGTAAAATTACATAATAATAAAAATAAAAATTTAAAAAAATAATTATTTTTAGTAATATAATATCAAGCAATGCCAAGTATGACAAATTATGATCCATAATCAAAAAAAAAAAAAAATGTTAAAAAAAGTGAAAACAATTTTATAAAGAAAATTAAAAAGAAAATATTATGAAAATTTTAAATTATTTTTTTATAAAAAACTTGATTTTAATTAAGTCTCATTAATTTTAATTCAATATGTATTAATTAATAGAAGTGATTATAAATTATCTTTAATTTATTTTTTTAAAATTTGATTCTGTAAAAGTTAGTGATATTTAATAATAATACAGTCAGCTCTTAATATAACAAACTCATATTATAGTAAATTTTACTTATCATATGACATTTAACTAATCAAATATAACAGTAACTTTCATTAATATAATAAAGCAATTAATTAAATCCTTTAAAATTCTTTATTATAATCTTATAACAAATTGAGATAAAATCTAGAGGGTTTGTTATATCATAAGTTAACTATAATAAAATTTATTAAAATTATGAAAGTAAAACTTTTAAAATTTAGTTGTAAATGAGTATATTGTTATAATATATTATTAATTTTATATTTTAAAATATTTATCTAATTAAATAATATTATAAATAATAAATATTTATTAATATTTAATAATTAATGTTTATATTAAATTATATTAATTGTAATATTAATAAAATTTAACTTATTTTTATTAAATTTATTTTTAATTAAAAAACTAATATAATATTTAGTAAAGAATAGTTTTCTTATAACAGTATATATTAATTAATTAATCAATCATTACAACTATAAAATAATATGATTATTACATTTATAATTAATTTTTATATTTTTTATCTTTAATATATCTGTTATTAAATAATATATAATTTGGCATATAATTTTACAAAAAAATGTTTATCTTAATATAAAAAATATTTAAAAATTACCTTTTTTTCTGATTAATAAAATTCTAAGTTAGAAAAAACTAACCTATTAAATATAAATATACTATAACTTTATTTTTAAGTAATTAAAAATTTTAAATAATACTAAATTATTATATACTACAAGTATAAAAAAATAAAAAAACTATATATATAACCATGATATTTTACCTTTTAATTCAACTTTTATTAAAAATATATATACCTACTAGTATTACTTATTATATATAATATTTAAAATTAAATGCTAAAATATTTCAGCATATCAAATTACTGAAATTTTTACTGAAATCTCAAATTAAATTTTAAATTTCAACAATAGTTTGAAATCAAATTTTTAAAATTTCAAATTATTGCCAAAATTTTAAATGATTATTTAATATATTAAATTGTTGCTAAAATTCTAATAAAATTGGATGCCAAAATCCCAAATTTATCAACTATATAGCAAAAGTATTTTGGTTTTTAAAATAAATAATTATTCAAAATCCCAAATCTTAAAATTTAATAAAACTTTAAATTGTTATTAAAATCCAAAAAAATGATACAAAATTCTACTTTATCAATTCTAAGATTTAATTTCAGATTTTAGTAAAAATTTTGACAATTCAATATACCAAAATATTTTAGCATCCAACTTTAATAATACCATTAAACTATTATAAAAATATTGATATTACTTTAATTAATTTTCATTAAAAATTGAATTTTCCAATTACTGAAAGTAAAAGTAATTTAAAGATACTATCATATTAATTTTTTTAGACAAATTTTATTAATAATGAATAATTAAACATTTGTTAAAAATCTAGATTCTAAAAAAAATTTTTACTTGTCTCTTAATTATTAATTAGTTTTAAATAAGACTGCATATGAATATATAATGCTGTTTAACTAAGAGGGAGAAGAGAATATAGGAAATATTGCTGAAAAACAAATTTAATAAAATTATTACTAAAATTATATTAAAAAAATTATATTAAATATAAATATAATTTTTATTTTTAATTTAATATTATATTTATAGACTAATATTATAATTTAATGATTTTTTTTTGCAAAAAAAAAATTTTATCCAAAAATTAGCCAATCAAATTTTATTTTTAAATCACATGATAAGAAACCATTCTTTTATAATATCAATATAAAAATCATTATTATTAATAAATAATAATTACAAAAGAATTTCACTAATTGATAATAAAAATTTGTGTAATTGTTTTTTTTTTTTTATTTTCTTTTATTTATATAAGCAATTTTGTAATATTTATAGGTTTTCTAAATTTGATAACTTTATATAATTATATTTATTGTAACTCCAAACTTTATATTTTAATACAAAAAAAATATATACATATACCATAATAATATTATAATAGGATAGGTAGAGAATAAATAGTGAAATGGCTAGAAGTACCAGATATACGAGGATGACTTTGAGTATAAATTTGAGCATAATAAACATTATAATAAGACCAAGGACCTACAATAAAAGAAACTTTTCCATCACCAATCCTCTATTGATTTATGTAATGAATATTATCAATTAATAATAAAGTTAATTATTAATAAATAATATTTAATTTATTAAAGAACTCACGGCTGTTGTTTTCCAAATGATTTCGGGAGGAGTAAATTCATAACGAGGAGAGCTTAATATTTCAATCACAGCTTCAGCTAAATCGTAAACAAACATTAATAAATTCACTTTAAAATTAATTAAAGAACGAATTTATAATACTTACTAGAAGGAGGCAAAGAAGATTTCCATTTGATGAATTGTTTCGAACCTATTGGAAAAGTAGATTCTTTCGAATCTTTTATGATGATGGAACGAAATTCAAATTCTCTCGAACTATATAATACAGGAAAAGAGTGAATTTGAATTATTAACGTCATAATGTATATTAATATGTGATAAGACTTCATTTTAATGAAAATCTTCTGCGTGTTACTAAACGCTGGTTATATATGTAATTTAATGAGGCTTAGTGTCACTTGGCTTAGAAAAAGAAAAGAAGCGCAGCAAGTATTACGAATATATTCTCGATCCTTTCCGGTGAATTTAATCATAATTTTTATAAATAAGAAATATCTACAACTTTTTACAGGAAAAAAAATATCTCAAAAACCCTCGCTCGTAAGTGCATTATTAAATCATATCATTTTTACGAGTTTTATTTCAAATAAGTTCAAGATAATTAATATCACAACAATTAATGTTCATAAAAGTTAAAGTAATAAATTATCGGAAGTTACGGAGTATTTATAAGCTACGGGCTACGGCTTATATTACAATACATTTTATTAATAATCATACATTTACTGTAACACCTCTTTTCTTTCTTCTCCTCTTTATGGTAAATTTACAAATTAAAGAAATAAAAAAATGATGGAAATTAACCCGATTTAATATGAATTCAAATAATTAAATAATTTTTTTCCGACATTTTCCCGATATTCATATTGTTCCATATAACAATGCGGAGAAGGGGTTTGGAGGAGAATATTTTGCTGCTAAAAATTGATTTTTGAAACAAATATTCTTAGAAATTGTTCTGCAATTGTAAAAATAAGAATTGATCTCCTTTAGTCTAATCCAATTATGTGTTAGTAATTATTTTTAAATTTTTTTTCATCTCTACAGTAAATGAAAATCACCAAAACTGGGCATATAACAAGAATTATTGATTGATTATAAGGAGTTGATATTCAATGAGTCGTTTGAAAGAAATTTACAAAAGAGTTTTCATTGATTTGTTTACCATTTTTATTGAATAGCTTTCGTTAATTAATTACATAATATGTTTTTTCGCGTTATATTGAACATAAAGGAAAACGCGTTACTATTTAATGAATGAATAAGTCATAAGAAAGTATGACATCGGTTAATAATCATATTATAATACGAATTAATATAATAAAAGTACTCATTTAAATTTGTGTCAATCAGTCAATCGGAAATATCAGTCCGACTTTTTGAAAAATTTAATGTGGCTTAACAAGTCAGCTGTTTGTGGCTGATATAAACATTGACACTATACTAATAGTCGGAACTTGTTCTCAAACATGTTTTAATTTCTTTTCTTTTTTTTTTTGTTCTTAAAAAAGGCAATTTATTCTTAATGATAAAAGCTTATTTATACATATAAAGTCTTAAATATAAAAATTACGCATATATCATTTAAGTAATTAAAAGGTGAATAAGAATCCGAATTTTGCTTATTGTACGTGCTTATTTATTTATACTAAAAAATACGTATTAAGTTGTGCGAAGATAAATATGTATATGTATTTGATATTAACGATAGAAAGAAAATTTGTATCACACACCCCGACTTATGTAACGATACAAATGTAAAAAGGGATGAGGAGTCAATTTTCATTTTTTTTTCATTTTTTTATCTTTTTTTTTTTTTTTTTTTTTTTTTAAAAAAAAAAAAAAGAAAAAAATAAATAAATAAATCAAAGATCTTCTTGCTGTTCTTCATAGTCGGTTTTTCCAGCGTCGCAGTTATCTGATAGGTTCGACTTGACGCAACGTCCACAAGGTCTTTGTCGATCACAACCCTTTTTGATTTGACGACATCTTGAGCAAGCTCTAGGAACTGGCATCGATCTTGATTTTTTCTTGCTACTTGACTTTTCGGTGGTATTATTATCCTCTTGTTCAATTGACGAATTTTGGGGAGAAAAAATTTTACGTTTTTTTGCCTGTAGAGGAATAATAGAAATGACACGAATAATGAATTGTACAGATTTCTAATTTTATCATTTTTGGAATTTTGCTATTTAATTATTATATATTATATAAAAATTCTGTGAATTCTTTCAATTATTATGTAAATTAAATACTATTATTACTACTACTACTAATAAAAGATAATAATAATTAGTAAACAAAGAAATACCTTTTTTATATCTTCATTTTCAATGCTTTTATTTAATTCACTAGAAATGATACTTTCGCTAGTATCGTCACAATAGGCAAGATTAACATCATTTTTAATAAGAGATTTTTCTGAATTTTTTGAACTTTTTTCGCTACGATCAATTATATCATAACATCTATCCCTCTCTAAAGAATCGTAACTACCAGTGATAAAATTTTTCTCGGAATCACGAAGAGAGAATCGTTCCATATTAAAACATTTTGAGATTTCTTCGTGAATATCGCTTTTAGAATCACTAGAAACGAATATAAAATGAACATAACATTCAGTTCCTTCATCTTCTTTTTTGATGGAAATTCTTTTCTTCAAAATAGAAGGATAATGAGTTAATAATTGTGGATGTACAGGCGGCAAAGGTAAAGTAACTGGAGATTGTGGAGGTTGAGGGGAAACGATTGAGGGATTGTCTTCGAAATGGACTGACATTATTACTGAAAGGATAGGCGCGTAATAATCTTTATTTAGAATTTTTTACTAACAAATCGTAAATAATTAACAATAAATATTTTTATTTGTTTGTTTTTTTTTTATTTTTTATTTTATTTTTTTTATTTTTATTTTATTTTATTTATTTATTTATTTATTTTTTTTTTTTTTGATATTAAAAAAAAAAAAAAAAATAATATTAAACGAATCGCTTAGGATCAAGTGCGAGCTTTTTTAGCTTTATATATATTCAAAAAAAAATGACTTTTTTTTAGCGGATAATGAATCGGATTTAATAAACTACTTTTAAGAAAAAAATATATAAATCAAAGAAATCAATTCAGGAGTTTATAATTCCGGAAGTTAAGAATAATTTGTCAGAAGTTACGTGTAATTTTTAAATTACCAATTCTATGAAAGAAAAAGTAATACAAAAATTCTAGACTATTAATATTATAAATGATTGTGAATGAATGTTAATAAGAATTGAAATTAATAAAATATTAAAATTGTTATATAATACTCGAGAAAAAAAAAAATTTCATAGGCCTTGGGGTTATTTATTTATCTCATTTAACATTCTTTTATGGTATAATCTATTAACTTTTTTTGAAAATAACCTCTGTATTCGGAGTATTAATCGCCAAAACTCCGATTTTACTGTAGATCATCGAAAGTTTGGACTATATAACGTATTCCACGCGGAGATGAATTGTCTAGCCTTAATAAGGAAACATGATAATAAATGTTGAGATCCAAAAACTACAAAACTAAGAAAAAATCAGCGCGTTACATCATCATTTAGACCATCATTATATCACGATGTGATTCTAATATTAGAAAAAATGTCTTGCACGTACTTTGTAAATTAACCACAAGTGGTAAACAAATTAAACCAACCAATATTTTGGTTTCTCGTTACCATCAAGTTACACTATAGCGTCATTCCTGCGGTAAATCAGTAATCGATTCATTGTTTTTATTTTATTTGTTTATCGTTTATAGAAAAATGTTTGTAACATTAAAATTTTTCTGTTTATATTTGTTATGCAAATTGGATATAAAAGTATTCTTCTTTTATATCTACTTTTAAATATGGAACCTATGATTGCGTTTTGAAATTTTCATTTTATAATGATTTGCGGATTAAATTCGGATTTTCTTTCCGAAAAAGTTTTTGTTTGAATTTTTTTACGTTAAAAACATTAGAAAGACTGCATTTATCATTATAAATTACTGGATATTCACACGGATTTATTTTTCCGAAAATAAATAAAATCCCTAAATTATGAATCGTTTCGCTTTTCTATTTCTTTATTAACCTTTTAATAAACATGAGCTTTCATGCTGCAAATTTGCTATCTTATCTTGGAAATAAAATGTATTATTGCAGTTCACTTTCCTATAAAAAAGTTTATCCGTATTTTATATTCCATATTCGTATACAACATTGTGACCATGTAGCAGATTTGCGGAGTTTTTCAGAAACATGGAGATATAACGTGATAGAATTTTCTACAGAGCCGCAGTAAAAGGAAAAAAAAACAATGGGCAATATTGCACAAATTTCCATATCGGAAGAACAATTGATAAAATTTACTCCCGATATGAACACGCACCACCGCCCGACTTATAACTAAATACTCCCACATTCGGAAATCGGCACGACACGTGCAATCCGTAGTACAACATCGTTAACCATACTTCCGAAATCAATGGTCCGGAATTATGCAATTACTATTTTCACCTAAAGTTAACGAAAATTGTATCCTACCTATTTCATATCTGAGTTTTCAAATGTGATAAATATAATTCATTATGCGCAAATAAATATTAACGATAAAATTTAATTTTGAAATATTAATAAACGCATTAATAGATATGTTCCCGTAAAAATGCAATCAGAGACATTTCCATTATATTATCCGCTATATGTTCAGTATATCATAGCCAGTTAAGCTAGAAATTATTTCTATAATTATTAATTTATCAGAGTTTTTCTTTTTTTGGATGAAATCTTCCATTAATAAATTTCATTCCTTTTCCTAAATATTCGTTAGTTGAAAGTTCCAACCTGGAAGGTGCTAATTCAACTTGGGATGGGCTTTGAGTCTATATTCCGATATAAATAACACAGATTGTTATATATATATATATATATACGTTTTAGAGAAGTTAATTTATTTATATTCAGTTATATAAATGTGACTATCCCCAAATACCTTTCAGAGGATATTGTCTTTCCCAGAATTATTGTAAAAGAACAATTTACAATTTCAAATATACATTTGAAAAGCGTAAACGCTTCACTATATACAAATTATACAAACCTATTATCTATTCTAATATTTTACCTATTTATGCTGTTTTCGTTATTATTTTTGTATTTTTGTTAATTTTCATTATTTTTTTATTATTTTTATTATCTGTATTCACTATATTATCATTCTCTTCGTTCACGTCTAACACTCTTTTCTTTTTCTTTTTATCGCTTTTATTAATAATTCCCATTATTTTTTTAATTTCACTTATTTCATCACATAGTAATCTCGATAAATACGCTGAGATTAACGTTAACGCTATTTCTTATAATCTTTCGTTTTGAAAATATTTTCTACTTTTTTTGGTTATTGCACCTCTTGTCCATTCTCTTAATATATTGTCTGTAGGAAAAATCGTTGAACGTTATCCTATTAAATCTTCAAATATTTTGTTCACTTTTATCTTTACTCGTAGTTTATTTGTTATTTTCAATATTATTATTAATAATATCGACCAATTGACTAAGGCGCAGTTTTCTGCTATGTTTGTTTCTTAATTTCTAACGATCCTATGTTTTTATTTACCGAGTTTCTAATAAATGAATTAAAAAATTTAAGAAAGTATATCCTCTATCATCTAATTGTCGACGCTTATTCAATTCCATCCGGTTCATTAATTTGGTTATTTTATAGATTGAATGATTTTGTACTTTATATAGTAAGATTAACAATTGATTAGTAATTAATTAGATCTTTAAGTCGGTAAATCTACCAATCGATTTTACCTGTTAAATTTTTAAAAAAATTTTTTTTTTTTTTTATAAATACCAGTCTCTTTTTTTTGATTAAGATTTATATGATTTATTTATCGCGTTTTTCTCTGTCCAGAATTTATATAAAAACAGAAGCCCTGTCGACAAATAATCGTTTCTTACAGCTTTATAAGTCTCTTTCGACTATGCCACCTACTACTGTAAATAGGAAACAGTACGATTATTTGGTTATTGGGGGAGGAAGTGGTGGTCTAGGTTCGGCTAGACGAGCAAGCTCTTATGGTTTTAAGGTTGCTGTTATAGAATCAAGTGGACGTTTAGGTGGAACTTGTGTAAACGTCGGTTGCGTTCCAAAAAAGATCATGTTTAACACTGGTAACATTTCATATTAATTAATCTTCAGATTCACAATTCGTTATTTAAATTACAATTTTTTTTTTTTTTTATAGCTTCTATTATGGAGGCCCTCCATGATGCAAAACAATATGGTTTCGATTTACCATCAATTCCAAAATTCGATTGGAATTATCTAAAGCAAAAGCGAGATGCATATATAAAACGTCTCAACGGAATTTATTTAAATAACTTAAATAAAGATAAAGTCGACTATATTGAGGGAAGCGCTAGTTTCATAAGCAAAAATGTTGTGAAAGTGGAACATAATGGAAATATTGAAGAAATTGAGGCAAAAAAAATATTGATTGCTACGGGTAAATATTTGTCGTTATTTTAAGATTATTAATTATTTCTTAACAAACTTTATCTTGATTTATTTAAAGGTGGTCATCCACATATTCCTCATGAAATACCTGGTGCTAACCTTGGTATATCAAGTGATGATTTTTTCGAACTTGAAGAGCAGCCAAAAAGAGTTATAGTCATTGGAACTGGGTATATTGGTATTGAATTAGCTGGTATCTTTAATACTTTAGGTGAGTGAATGGAATAATTATAAATTATTATATAATATTAATTATTTATTGATAATTATTGTTGTTGTAACATATAGGTAGTGATACTACAATCGTTTCTCGATCGGGTGAAATCTTACGTCATTTTGATCCAATTATCAAAGACACACTTCTTGACCAAACAAAAAAGGAAGGTTTACGAGTTTTAACCCATGGACATGTTCAGAGTCTTTCTCGTGAATCACCAAATGGACCCATTAAAGTCCAATTTATCTCAAAAGAAACTAATGACACGACTGAGGAATTTGATATTCTTTTGTGGGCAATTGGAAGGGAACCAAATACTAAAAATTTAAATTTAGAAAACATTGGTATTAAACTGAATGATAACGGTTATATTACAGTTGATGAGTATCAAAATACGACTGTTGAGGAAGTTTATGCTCTTGGTGATGTTTGCGGAGTTGCACAATTAACTCCTGGTAAAATTTTCATATTAATGATGTCTGTCTGTTAAATAATATTATAATTTGATTAATTCATTAATGTCTTCCTGAACTTAATAGTTGCAATCGCAGCTGGACGTCGATTGTCAGACAGACTTTTTGGTGGTCCAATGTTTGTCAATTCTAGACTTGATTATAATAATATTCCTACTGTCATATTTCATGGTACTTGTGGATCAGTGGGCCTCACTGAACCGGAAGCTCAAAAAAATTATGGAACCGAAAATGTTAAAGCTTATACTTCTAAGTTTGTAAATTTGTATAATTCAATGACAGAGCACAGTAAGTCTTATTCTAGGTGCATTTCGTTACGTGAACATGAATATATATTAATAATTTTTATTAGAACCAGTAACAGCGTATAAACTTGTTGTTGTTGGTGAAGAAGAAAAGGTCGTTGGTGTTCATCTTGTTGGACGGGATTCCGCTGAAATAGTATGTAAAATCCATACTTTGTATTTTTTTTAATTTTTTTTATTTGCAATAATAAGTAATTCATATATTCTGTATAGTTACAAGGATTTGCAGTTGCCGTAAAAATGGGTGCTACAAAAAAGGATTTTGACAATACGGTTGCAATACATCCTACAGCCGCTGAAGAATTGGTACATTTATTTGTTTAATAATTTGTTATGTTCATGTTTATCATTTATAAATAAGAATATTTACTCAAACTTCCTTTAATATAATCTTAGGTAACAATGAAATGAAAGAATGAAATGTTGACCGTTATATTTGTATTTTATTGAATTTATTTCCGTGTTTTTGTTGTTCCACACCTGTATCACGTGATTGCTTTGTCCATTATATAACTGCACTTATCACTTTTTCAATATTTTTATTTGTTAATTCTTTATTTATTTTTATTTATTAAAAATTGGGATCATACTTTTATTATTTAATGAAATTATAAATTTTTAATTTATTAAAAATTATAATAAGATTATTGAATAAAAAATAATAATAATAATAAAATAAAGAATTATAATAATAAAAGCAAAAGAAAATGCTATTATAGAATTAAAATGCTTGATCATTTTATATATAATATTTTTCCTTTTTTTAAAAAAAAAAATCTATATTTTCTTATAATTTTACTATTTAAATAATCTAATTTTGCTATAATAATACATTTAAATATTTTTTTAAATATATTATAAATATTATTTAAACAATTTAATTTCTAAAGGAAAAATCCTCAGTAAAATTTTGATATAACTAGTTAAGTTATATGTAATAATTAATTAAGCCATATGTTCAATTATAACTAGTTATAATTTTAAACAGAGTATAAATTTGCTTTTAAATTTTCAAATTAAATTTTTTGAAAATTTACATAAAAATTCCTGTCAAATTAACTATTAAGACTGTTTAAAAAAAATAAAATAAATATTTTATTAAAAAAAAAATATTAAAAGAAACTTTTTTTACTAAATCCTATACAGTCAAATCTTGATGTACTGAACTTGTGGTTTAGGAGCAAAAGTTCAGTATATAGATCATGTTCGGTAGATCAAATTTTCTCTATATACTGAACTTTATATGTAAGCAATAAAAAGTTCAGTACATCAAAAATCACATGATTATTCATACTTATAATATACGCGGCGTAAAAAATATTGAATTTATTGTAGTAAAATAAATGTTCAAAAAATTACATAAATGTAAAATGTTTAAAAATTATATTACTAATAAAATAAAATATTCACAAATTATATTACTAATAAAATGTTAAATGTTCATAATGTCTGAAAAAATTTATCACGCCCATTCACCACTTATGCTATATACGATCCATCAAGTATTTAACCAACCATCTAACACTGAATGAACTTTACTATTTTTATCAAAAAGGATAATTTGTTTTTTAAAATTATGCATTAAATTTCTGTTATTGAGTTCTATAACAAAATTATCAGGTAGATTGCTAAGGAAAAATAATACTTTATTTAATGATTCTAATGTTTCAGAAGTAGATATTTTTGGCTGTAAATTTATTTCTTCTTTTGTAAGGTCCGTTTCATTTGATTTTATTATATTTACAATTTCCTCATCTGTAATTTCTTCTTCTCCATAATTATTATCATCATCAATTAAGATAAACTCTTCAGCACTCATCAATTCACCCAAAGTAAAATTACTATATTGATTATATTGATCCAATAATCTTTGAATTTCTTCTGTTTCATTTAAATTGATGTCATTGTTTAGCTCCTCATTTGAAGATGAAGGTGACATAACAACTAAAGGCAAAATTCCAGTTTTAATCCAACAATTATGAATAGTTTCACTTGTTATAGCTTTTCAAGCTTTAGCACAAAGTAAGATAGAATCACCTATTTTTAATTTAGGAACTGATATATTCAATTCTACTTCATCATCATAAGCCTCAATTCTGTTTTTTATAAGTCTTTTGTGACATTGTGCCTAAGATTAATAATTGATCTATTAAATCTAGGTTATTTACTAAATAATTTAATTAAAATAATAATGTACGAACCTTAAATGAATTAATAATACCAGCATCAGCAGGTTGCAGATATGCTGTAGTATTGGGTGACAAATAATGAATTGTAATATTTGTTAATAACTCTGGATTACTAACAGAATGAACTGGAGTATTGTTCACCAAAAGAAGGATCTTTTTATTTCATTTTTTCATTCTTTGATTCAAGAGTTCTAAATATTTATTCCAAATTAACATTTGCATCTATGCTTTTTTATTCCAAAAATAATCAACAGGAAGCTTTGATTTATCGATACCAATTAAATCTCTTGGTGTTTAATATTTGTGAATAAAAAGAGCAGGAAGTTTAACAGAACCAGTTGCATTAAATGTAATAAGAGTGTAACTCTATTTTTTGATTTTTTTATTCCTAAAAGAGGACCTGTAGATAATGTTTTAGAAAATTCCAATTCCCAGTACAATTCTAAAAGAAATTTATATATTATATTAAATTTAAAATGATTGATTAATAAATTAAGCTTAATTTATTTAAATTACAAGATTTCTAAATGAACTACCTGTTTCATCACAATTAAATACATTTTCAAAATCAAAATTATTAATCAATTCCTGTAATTTTTCTCTTTCTTTAGTTAACTCTTCTTCACTTGGTCTGCTCTGAGCTTCTCTATGTTTGTTATATTGCTTAATATTATGTCTTTTTTTTAAAATTGTTTAACCAACTAACTGATCCAGTAAAACCTTCAATATTCATTAATCTTGCAAAATCAAAAGCCTTGGCTATAATAATTTTTCTATTATAGTTTTATTTGCGGATAAAGCATTTGAAATCCAAATTGCTAAAGCTTCTTCTAATTCAAGAAATTTTGGTAACTTTTCTCTCTGTTTAGCTGTATTAAAACTATTAAGTTTTATATTAAACCATTTTTCTTTATTCTTTAAAATATCACAAACAGTATTTTTTTTTACGCCAAATTTTTTTTCTATTTCTTTTTGTGATAATAACAGATTTTCATTATAAAACAAATATAATTCTTTTTTTTTCTCCAAAGATTAAAACCTTTCTTTTTTTTAATATTACTTCATTATTTACACTTTTTCTTTTTTGGTTCATAATAACGTGTGATAAAAAGTCTGAAGACAAAGAAAATGATTATATTGTTAATTATAATCTAACTGGTTTTACCAATCACATGACTAGTTCAGTATATCAAAAAATTTTTTATTATATTTTATAATAAATAGTATATCAACAAAAGTTCAGTATATGTTACATCAAGTTTTATATGAAATTCGATATATCAAGATTTTTTCAAATACTGTGAAACTGTTTTTAGAAAAAAGTTCAGTAAGTCAAGAGTTTGTTACATTGTGGATTCGTTATATTGAGATCAGACTGTATATCTAGTATCCAAATAATCAAGTCATCTATAAAAAAAATGAACAGTTAAAAATAATATTAAAAAAAAATAAAAAAAAGAAAAAAAAAAGCTTAAACTTACAGAAGCTTTTATTTGTCTATAATATATAAATCTTAAATAAAAAAAGAAAAAATATTTTTACCAAAAAAAAAAAAAAAATTAATAATTAAAAAAATATTTTATTTACCAAATTTTCATATTTAAAAAATTGATATATATTTAAAAATAACAAAAAATCAGTTATTCATCGGGAAAGTTATATTAGTTCAGATCTGCGGCAATCTGCAAAAATTGCAGATTGCTACTTTTTTTAACTATTTTTGATAAAAATCTGCGCAATATTACACACGTCATGCTTTTTATTTTTTTGAAGATTTTTTTATAAAAATTCTGTGATAATCTCCAAAATTGCAGATTTTAAAAACATTTCACAAAAAAATTTTTAGGGATCTTTAGCATTTTCTTTTTTTATTTGATAAACTTTACATAAACTTTTTTTTTTATTTTGATAAAGCTTTGCACTTCTGATTTGTTTTTTTTACAGCACTTTAAAAAAATAATTTATTTTAATGTTTTTTAAAGAAATAATTTTTAATTTAAACAAAATAATCTGTTAAAACTATTAAAAAAAATTAAAAATTATTTTTTTCTTTTTTAAGCTTCGAAGCTTAAGAGTAATTTTTTTTAAAAAATTAAGTTCATCCAACATTTGGTGTATAATCTGCAACATGCAGGATTTTTTTTTCATAGGGTTCTGGACTTCTTTTCTTTATAAGAAACACTTGTTAAATCCAGGCTTAAATTCGTTAAGAAAACACCTTTACCTTACATTTTCATAAGTGAACTGCATCTTTGAACACCATTTCGAAGGTAAACTTTGAAATTCTTTTTTATATTTTGTTTGGAGAACGTTTCTTACTAATGTTCAACTATTATTATTTTTTTATTTAAATCATATTTTTTATATTTTTTATTTATTTAACAAACTTTAACTAAAGTTCGTTCTAATTTTATAGGTCTGGAATGCCAAAAGACAAGTTTTGGACTTTACTATCATCAACTTTTTTTTAATAAACATTATTTTTATCCAGAACGCCTAGTTTTAAAGGTCATTTGACTAGTGTAACCTTCAGAAAAAAACTTTTATTATTATTTAACGAGCGTTAGCTAACACTTGTTTTCCTTTTCTTTTTGTAGGTCCAGAACACTGAAGGTATAGGTTCCAGACTCAATTTCAAAAAAAAAATTTTTTTTTTACTAATTTGTATTGATAAACGTTAACTAATGTTCATTTTCTTTCTTCATTAGGAAATTTTATAAGGCGAAAAATTGCGTAAGTTTACAATTTTGTAAGTTTATGAAAGTTTACGGCATAATATTTTGAAAAATTTCAAAATATTACATAAGTTTACAATTTCGTAAGATTTATGTGATATTACAGTCAAAATATTACGCAAGTTTTCAATATCATAAGATTTATGCAATATTATGGTTAAAATATTACGCAAGTTTTCAATATCATAAGATTTACGCAATATTACGATCAAAATATTTTGAAAATTTATAAGACTGTAAACCTGCGTAATATTACGGTTGAAATATTTCAAAATTTTACAAAACTGTAAACTTGCGTAATATTACGGTCAAAATATTCTGCAAATTTATGAAACTGTAAACCTGCGTAATATTACGGTTAAAATATTTTGAAAATTTACGAAACTGTAAACCTGCGTAATATTACAGTTAAAATATTTTGAAAATTTACAAGATTGTAAACCTGCGTAATATTACAGTTAAAATATTTCAAAAATTTACGAGATTATAAACATGCGTAATATTACTATTTGATCGTTAAAGCTGCGTATACAGTAGAACGTATACAAGGGGCATGTGATACTATTGAATAATCAAAAATAATATAAACACCTTTTCTTTTCTTTTCTATTAAGTTTGGGAAAGCAAATTTATTTTTATTTATGAATTTTTTATTATTTACAATTTTTATGTTAAAAATTAAAGTAAATTCTAATTTTTATTATAACTTAATAAAAAAATACATATTGATACTTGTTCGCTACTATTTTATAAAATAGTACCCAGGCTGTATGGCGTGGATGTCAGTATCAGTCACAGTCCAAAAAAACGTGAGTCTCTAGCCAATATTTGGTATGGACTGGACCTAGCTACTCACTTAATAAATAAAAAAATAAAAATAATTATCTTCTATGATATGTAAGTAAGTTTCTTCTTCTCTTACGATTATTATGCGTGACTAAAATTAATCAAATTTATCAAATTTAAAATATGAACCTAAATATTAATTATAAATTTTATTATAGTATAATTACCCGGCCTTTCCCAAAATCTCATTCTAAATTCGCGATAATATCTTTGGCCAGTACACGTCTACAGCCGCCACCCAGGGTTTCATTATGATAAAGGACATAGTTCTAAATATCAAAATCAATTTGAATATTCTATAAATACATTTAATTTATATGAATGTAATTTTATTTATTTACTTACATAATAATCCTTGATGAGGTTCCTTTACTTTTGGCTGCACTGTTGCCCAGAAACCCTTGTACAAAATATTCTATTTATTCTGATTCAATTAAATGGATTGGTTAATTTAAATTTAAATTCTGATCACTCTGTCCATTTTTTTAGCTAACACTTTTTCATAAAAAACTTATAGTTTTCCCTACCTAAAAGTCCTCGAATATGCCTAATAACGTTGCTAGACGAGGCCGCGGCTCCTTTAATCCTAATAGTAGGAAGGCCAGCCGCCAAGAACGAAGAAACAATAATAACAACTCTGATAACTCTGGTTCTGACGGTGAGAACACTGTCCAACAAAAACGCTCTAGAACTATCTCCGAACAAGCTATGGATGAAGATATCGTCGCCGACACAGCGGCTGACGCTGGTGTTGAAGTTCTTACTTCTTCCCCTCAAGAAAACAATACTGCTTCTACTTCTCTCTCCTCCCACCCGAATATGGCTGCGGCTCTTTCTGCGCCTAACGATAACGCGTCTGATGGACTCAACGCGTCCATGCATGCTAGAACAACGACTCCTGCATCCTCCCTTAACGCGTCGCCTGATGAGGCTACTGAAATTGATCCTCCGGTTGATCAATTCCTTGTTCAATCTCCAACCTTCTCCATCGACAGAAATGATTTTCAAGCTGCGGCTGCCCCCAACTCAGCCCCTGAAACCTTAAAGAACTTCACCACCAATAAGGCATTGATTGATGCCGTCAACAATACCTTTTTAGAAATGTACGAATCGTACACTGGTAAAGCTAGAATGACTGGTTCTGGTGATGCCAAACGCCTCGTTATTCATTTCCAATCTAAGGAGGCCTGTGATGCCTGCGTTGGTGCTGCTCACCAACAGTTCCCGGATCTTGTATTCCATGCCCACGATCCTAAGCAACTCCGGAGTGATGAGGACCTCCGAGCCATCCAAGTTACTGATATTCCTTTCTTCTTAACTAAAGACAATATCATGTCTTATTTCAAGAAATTCGGTAACATTCAATCCTGTCGAGTTTACTCCAGGAAAAATGCCAAAGTACAACAAGCCAGAATTGTCTATGATTCTGCCCTATCTATCACTCGCTTCGACACCCAATGGGCCGTTTACTGCTTCTCCACCTGCCTCCGGGTGACTCCGTGTCATTACACAGTCGATCAGAAATCCTCCCGCCGAGCATTTGTTGCTACGCTTACGCAATTACCTCCTAACACCAAGGATATCGACCTGGCTCCCCTCACAAGAGATCTTGGTGCTAAGGCTGTCAACGTTCCCCTTTCCCTGAATTCCTATAAACCCAAACGTTGGGCTTATGTCACGTTCAATTCTCAAGAAACCATGGATGCCGCTATGGAACAAATCATTGGTTTCCGAGGCCACACACTACAATGGAACCTCCCGGACAATACCAATAAACTTTGCCACAGATGTGGTAAATTAGGCTGTGCCCCCTCTCAGTGCCCAAGCCGCCAAGATCGAGGTCGTTCTAGGGGAAGGAACCCGGTGGCTGCACTTAAAGAACGCTTCAACATCAACCAACCTACCAGAGCTAAAGAGCGTTCACGCTCAGGTTCTCGTTCGCGCTCGCGATCAAAAGGTCCTGGTAACTCTCAATCCTCCCAACCACAAAAACCCTTGACTACCACCCGACTTAATAACAATCCTCGTTGGGATCGCTCTAAATCCAATGATAAACGTGACCGTTCAGTATCTTTCTCTACGGTCGTACGTTCTCCCCCTCCTCTCTCAACACCCAATCAAACTACTACTATGTCTCCCCACGAGGCTGCTAATATTTTATCCTTGCTGAAATCTCTCCAACAAGACATGGCTGACGTTCGGGATCGTATCACAGCCTTAGAACTCAACGATAGACGTATGAGTCGTATTGAGCAACACCTTGGTTTGCTACCCCCGCCTGACATCCCAACCGCTAATCTGACTTCTGAGATGCTCATAGACGCACCGGCTATACCTGCTCCTACTGTTAAGCAGGTCTCTCCTCGCCCCGCTGTTTCGCCTGTACAAAGGACCCTCAACCCCCTATCTCCTGGTTTCATTCCTTCGCGACCAGTTAGAGCTCCCATCTCCGCTCCAGTTGATACCCCTGATATCTCCTCATTGTCTTCTACTTCTCATATGGCTCCCCCCTCCACCCAAACACACGACGAAATTCAAGCCATTAATGAGAAGCATTCAGCTATCGAAAACAAATTGGATATGCTTGCCAACTCTATTAGCGGTTTTATTGGATCCATTGCTTCTTCTTCATCTTCCTCGGACTCAGCTAGTAAAGCTGGTTCTAATTAATTGTTCTCCTTCTCATACCTTCCCCGTCTGATTTTATCATAGTGCTATAATGACGGACAATAATTTTAATTACGATTCATTTGTACGTAATCCCCCCAACCCCATAGACATTGATAACCTTACCTTACAAGATTCTTTATTTTCTTCTGTTTCTCCTTCACTCTCCCCTTGTAATTCCTTTAATATTTCTTCTCTCAACATTAACGGTCTTAAGATGTTTTCACAGAATAAGATCGAGTTATTAAATGATTTCTTTTCCCTTAAACACATCTCTTTTGGTGGTGTCGTCGACACTCACATACATCCTAAACAAATGCATTTTTTGTCTAAAAGACTCCCTAATTATACTGTTTTTTCCTCTGTTTTGGATACCTCCCAACATGTTCGTTCCTCTGGGGGTGTTTCCCTCTTTATTGAAAACTCTTTGGCTTCTCATGTTCACACTTATACCTCACTTTCCTCACGCTTGCTTTCTGTTGACCTATACTTTAAAGGAAACATCAAGCTTCGAATTTTTGTTGTTTATATCCCTCCTCCTTCTGATCAATCCTTGCGCGATGAAACTATCAACCTCCTTATTTCCGCCTTGTCGGATGCTAAACGATTAGGTTTTCACCACGCAGTTTGTGGCGATTTCAACATGCACTTTGACCATTTCTACCCTATATTTTTCAATCAACCTCAAATCGCCTCCAAACGTATCCATCGTCTTTTTACTTTTCTTTTATCAAATGGATATGTTGACTTTACCCCTGTAAATTTTTCTTCTACATCTTTGGGCACCTTTCATCGTGCGGATATTATTTCCCGCATCGATTATGTCTGGTCTTGTCCCCTTCTTAAACGGTTTTTACTCACCTCTGTCATTTTTGACGTGCGTGATCTTAGCCTATCTGATCATAATCCTGTTATTGCTTATTACGATTCTTCCTTTTTATCTTCTTCTCTCAAACCTGCACGTGCTCGGCAGCTTCAACGACGTTCTCGTCGTATATTTTCCTTTGACTCGGTTACCCCCTCACAATGGGAGGACTTTTCTGCTCATGTAGACAATCTGTGCACTATTTCTCCTGTTGTATTTGCTTCTTGGCACGTTAATCGTATGTGTGAATATTTACACACTAACATTATTGCTGGTGCCAATGCTATCCTACCCGCGCGAACTGTTGGTAATGACCATACCCCAAAAATTCCTAAAGATTTAGAAACCCTAATACAGCATTATCGTTTCCTTAATCGCGTTCTTCACTCTATTAGATTATTACGTAAATACCCCCATACCTTTTCTTCTTCCTATGACCGTAAATGGTCTGGTTATTTGATTCGATTAAATAACATATTTAATTTGTATAAATCCACTTTTTCCTCCGTCCCTGTCTTACCTTCAACTTTACTTTCTTGTCGGACGGATAATTTTAATTCTTTATTCTGTACCCTTTCACATGCCTCTAAATTATTAAGAGGCTTACATCTTTTGAAAGAAAAAGAATTTCAGGACTCTTCTATTAAGGCTCACTTGGCGTCTCGCGACCAGAATTTTGATACTGACATTTCTTCATTTATAAGCTCAGCGCTTTCTCGCTCACGTCGTCGTATCGTTTTGGACCGTGTCTTTATTGATCATCCTACCACTCCTCAATTGTTGACGGATCCAAAGGACATTTCTGATGCTGTGGTCAACCATTTTCAAAATGCTGTTCCTATTAAATCCTCCCCACCTTCGCATATATCAGCTTTGCCTGATCGATGACGCTCTGCGTATTTACCCATGGACTCTGTTTCTCCTGATATTTATAGTTCTTTATTGTCTCCCCCTTCTTTAGAGGAATGGCTCTCTACGGTTTCTTCTATGCCCAATGGCAAAGCTCCCGGCCCTTCCATGATTACCTATGAAATGCTCAAACATTTGGGACCTACCGCCAACTCTTTTCTTTTGATACTGATCCGTAAATGTTTCGCTACTGCTGACATTCCTGATCTCTGGCGGCAAGCTATGGTTTTTCCCATCCCCAAGCCGCACGAATGGCGATGCCAATTAAAAAATACCCGTCCCATTACACTTCTGGAAGTTATCCGAAAATCCTTTGTCAAGCTATTTTACAACCGATTGTCCGCCGTTCTAGCTGCTCATAATGTTCTTAAAGGTGGCAATTTTGCGGGGTTACCAGGAGGTACCTGCCGTGACCCCATCATCACCCTTGAGTCCATCATTCATGATGCCAATTACACCAATTCTCCTCTCTGGATTTTATCGCAAGACATTTCTAAAGCCTTTGACTCTGTCAATTTGACTATGCTGAAATTTGCTCTGGAACGCATTCGTTTACCTGCGACCGCTATCACGCTTATTTTATCTCTTTTTATGAACTGTTCAAATCGGGTGTTTACTGCCCACGGTGAGACTTCTTCCTACCGGGTTCGCATTGGTATAGACCAAGGCGAAGTGATTTCCCCGCTTTTATGGGTCATTTACATCGATCCTCTTTTGACCGTTTTGAATTCTGAGAAGTTGGATCCTTATGTTTTACGATCCCCTTCATTGTCTTCCGCTGATACGGTCTCTATTCCTGATATTTCTATCAACAATCTGGTTTTTATGGATGATTCCACCCTTATTTCCTCGTCGAAGGCTGGACTGGAACATATGTTATCAATTACTGAAGAATTCTATTCGTTGAACAATACTTCTGCCAACCATCAGAAATACGTCTTGATATCAAATTCATTGCCTTTAACCACTACAACCACTATTCTCCCTGTGGACTTTCACTTATCCCTATCGTCTTTGAACGATATTTCTTCCATCTCCGTTACCCCTCTTTCTATTACTTCTTCTTTTCGCTTTTTAGGGGTATGGTTTAATATTAAAGGCTCTCGTGATTTTGTCAGGAAACAAATCGCCAGTGAATGTAATTCGTTCGCCGCCACTCTTCGCCCGGCCAGGCTCTCTGCTAAACAAGTGGTTTACCTTTATAACTCGGTGCTCATTCCTAAACTCGAGTACCGTATGCAAGTTACCCACCTCTCCGCCTCGGATTGTTATGCTGCTACACGATCCGTACGCTCTCTCGTCAAGCATAAAGCTAACTTCTCCCGTTCTCTTCCCAACCCTATACTTTATCTTTCCCAGGCTTTGGGACTGATTAATTTATCTTCTCATTTGATACTATGTCATGTTAATAATTTATTTTTGATGGCTAATTCTTCTACACCTTTTATTCGGCGTTTATTTATTTATAGATTAATGTTGATACAATTTAGGTTTTTAATCCCTATTTCTCCTTTGATGGTGGATGATTGGTCCTTATGGTCCAACATGAGTATCTTTAAGTGTGATTATATCGCGTGCACTATTGCTTCCATGGTTTCTACCCCCTTCCGCTTGCAACATGCTCAATTTTCTTCTACATTTCCGGACCTCACTCTTCCTGGTCATACCCCTTTATACTCGTGTATGAGCCCGTACGTTTTTAAAGCTTGCCTCAAGGTCCTTCGGAAACGTCATCTCTACTACTTGTCACAATTAATTGCGCCTTCTGGCTCTCATCTTGTTTCCTGGACTGCTTATCGGACTGCTTATATTGCCCAGCTTGAAGATAAGCGTGGCCGCTCTCTCCCTCACAAATGGTATTTGGACATTAAGGCCAAAACAACCATCCCTGGCTCTCATGATCAGTTGTCTGATCAGTATGTACGCCCTCCTTCTGTTACTTCTTCTATTGTTTTACTTCCTGGTGCCACTACAACGCAAAAGAATCGGCATTGGCTCGTTACGCTTGATGGCAATGGTGCTCCTCTCTTTGGCAAACAGCTTAGCGTTCAACCCAAGAAAGATACCTGTGTGATTGTCCATTGGATATCTGATTGTCTCTCTTCTCCGGGTGATGTTGTCCGCCTTCGTCCCTGTCCTGGCTGTGACGCACATGTTCCGTTTCCTTCGGCTAATAAATATTCTGCCGTTCCGCCTCGCTGCACCTTCAAGATTTCTTTGTTGCGATCCATGATTTTGCCTACAAATTGTGAACGCATTCGTCAATCTACTTTGGAAGTCATTTCTCCTCATACTTGGGCTGATCTTCGTATCACAGTTCTTCCTTATTATCGGCGTCTTGATCTTTTGCCAGATTTTTCTCTTTCTTCCTCTATTATCGTGGATGATCATATCGTGTCTCCTTATACAGATAATCAATTTTCGTTTTCTTCATCAGTTCTCCTCCCGTCAGGCTCTCACTATCGCTATTATACCGATGGTTCTTTGATTAACCTTGGAACACCTGAAGTCTCGATGGGTTGGTCTTGGGTCCAACTAATTCCCGATGCTGGATATCTCAACTCTGTTGCTACATATGCACACGGTACTATACGGAACTGGCCTTCCTCTACCAGAGCTGAAGCTGCTGCTATTTACGCTGCTTTAAGTGTCACTCCGGCTGATTCTTCCGTTACTATTTACACGGACTCCCAAGCTGCCGTTGATGGATTGCGACTATGTGCATCTTCCTCCTACTCTAATAGCCGTCTGTATTACAAGACAACTAACTTTGAGCTGTGGGCTTCTATTGAGCGCCTTGTTCATTCCAAATGTCTCGCGGTCTTTCCCGTCAAAGTCAAAGGTCATGATGGCAACTATTGGAACGAATTTGCTGATTCTCTTGCGAATTCTGCTCATCACTCTGATATGGCTCCTCTTTTGCCCGTGGACGCTTACACTTCTTCGCATCCTGTCCGTCTGGTGTATGACAATGTGGTTTGTGAATCTAATCCCAGGCGGCTCCTCAAGCTCCATTTTCAGGCCACCTTTTTGAAGGACCTTCTATCTCTCAAACGCTTTCAATTTATATATTGCCTGTTTGACCGCGACGACTATGTAGTGGACTGGGAACTTACCTGGTTTACTCTCAATTTTTCCCCGGCTCATGATGCTTCCTTCCAGGCTTCTCACTCCGCACGACATTACACCTTCAAGTTTAAACTTTTCCTCGATGACTTGCCTCTCCTGGAAAAGCTAAAAGTCACCCGCTCTGATCTGTATATCGATCTTCTTACGTGCCGTTCATGTCGTGACCGTATGGAGGACTTGATGCACTTGATCCTCTGCTCTAAACGCCGATCTGTCATGCATCAGATATTGCAATCTTATCAAAATCACTTATTCTCTAAGCTTCGTGAAGCTGGTGAATTGGCTGATCAGGATCCTACACCCTTGCTCAGGAAACTCTCTTCTCTTTCTTGTTGGACCATTTCTTCTTCTAACTGGTCCTCTTATGCACTCATCCGGGGCTGTTTACCTGCCATGTTTGTTGACTTATTTGTAGAACTATCTATCCCCAGGCCGTCTGCTATGAAGGTCGTAGCTGCGTTACATAATAATTTCATCCAGAAACTTAGGACACGCATCTGGAATCCGCGTACTTATGACAAGAGTAAATGGGAAGACGTGATGAACATTACCCTCAAATTGAAGACTACTCCTCGGCCATCTAACTTGCCTGCCACTTCGTATGTGCCTTTCTCTTCTTTACCTCCTCCGACCCATCTCGTGACTCCACGTGACTCTGAAGTTGATTGGATCAAGAACTCGATGACTCAAGGTTTACCCTGGTTTAAACATATGTCGGGTTTTATGGGTCGTCTAACGGTGCTACTTAATAACAGCTTTTGCAGGATGGGATGTCGATTTTTATAGTGGGCGTGTTATCCGTTATTTTGTTAGCATAGTTGCTTCTACTTTGGTTGGAATATATCAAGGGGGAAGATCTAGGGAAATTTAGTGTAATGCGATTATTCTTTTTAGTTTAATTTTATTACTTTATTTTTACTTAGGAGACTATATAGTTTTGTTTTTAGTTAGTTTTATTTTCTTTTGTTTCTTTTTATTTTATGTAAATTGTATCAAGTTAATAATGATTAATAAAGATAAGGGCTACTATGCCGCGTTTGCCTTAAATTTAAATTCTTTTTTAAAGAAATTATAGATATTAGTCATATGAACCTATTGGCAACAGAGTCCCAAAAATCATGGCGGCTTCTACCATTAATATTGTGGTAGGCGCAGTTTCTGTCTCGATGTATATCAACCAGCTCGTCCATTATAGTCCAATTCCAATAGACGTTATAGTGGGAATAACGTGAATGTATGTGGCAAGGCATTATTAGATTAGATTTGATTTTTATAATTTGATTTTGGGATGAGTAAAAATTTGGGTAGAAAGAAAGTCGTAAAATGTCACTTTAAATAAAATTTGAACAATACCTCTTTGGTTTGATTTTATTTCTCGTTTCAATTAAAATTTAATTTATTACACTCTCATCATTAAACATATTAATTAAATCTCGTGCGGATATGGATTATCTAAATATAAATATCATGATTAATAAAAAAAAATCTTAGTTTGATTTCATATCAATATATCATATTTAAAAATAAAAACAATTATATTCTGATTAAATATTTTGCATACATTTCTTAAAAAAATCATAAAAAAAATCTTATACATCATACATACATGCAATTACTAAATATCATTCCCTTGTGATAAATAAAAAATTACGCAATACAAATTCAACACAAATTCAACACAAATTTAACAAATTTAACGAAATTTGGCCAAAATTAATAATTTTTTACCAGAATTATCAATACAAATTGAACACAAATTGAACACAAGTTTCAGTCATGATTTATTTATGTCACGCTCACGTTGTTGATAATTAAATAAATAAATCTGTATGATATAATTGTGCATAATTGCATATACAGTATTGTATTTTCTGGCCAATCAAAATTAAGCTGATCCTTGCATGTGATTTAATCTGCACGCGTTTTTTGTCCTATTTATTTTTTGTCTTTTTATTTCTTTATTTTTTTGTTTAATATTTTTCTCTTCTTTTTATTATTTCTTTGTCCTTTTGTTCAATATTTTTTAATTATATACAGAATATTTACATATATTTTATAATTTATTGCTTTGCAGGTATAGAAATATTTGTTTATTAATACATTATTTTTTACTTCTTTTTTACTTTGTATTGTAATACTGACAATAATATACATGTTTCCTTTATTTTTTTTTACTTGTACTTTAATACTAATGATCGATACTAACAATACTAATTATGTTTTTTTTACTCCTTTTACTTAATACTAACAACATGTTTCTTTTTTATTTTGTCTTCTCTTTCTTTTATTTTTAGTTTATTCTTTGCAAGTATAGAAATATTTGTTTATTAATACTAATTATTTTCGTTTTTTTTTACCTCTGTTACTTTGTGTCGTAATACTAACAATAATATCCATATTTCCTTTATTCCATTTTACTTTTACTTCAATACTAACGATACTAACAATACTAATTATGTTTTTTTTACTCCTTTTACTTAATACCAACAACATGTTTATTTTTCCTCTTTCTTTTATTTTTAGTTTATTCTTTGCAGGTATAGAAATATTTGTTTATTAATACTACTTTACAGAACCTTGGGGTTCTAAGGCGACTTCAATTTGATATCGATTTGAAATATTTACGATATCGTAATTGAAATCGAATCAACATAGTTAAGTTTGAACTTAAATATGCTGATTTGATGTTGATTCGATATTGATTTGTGATGGCATCAAATCAACATCAAATTGACACACGATTCAATATATTAATGGTATCATAGTGATATCATTAAAAGTTTAAAAAATATTAGTTTGATCTCAAAACTATATTGTACTAACATCAAATCAACATCTCAAAACTATTGTTTCAAATTTTAAATACCTACCCAATGTTAAATCTACATCATATCGACATCAAATTAACACCTTAAGAATAGTGTTCAAATATTAAAGCATTTGCTCGACATCAAAACTATATTGTTCAAACGTTACGATAACATCGCAGAAATTTTATTTAAATTTTAAAATATCTGCCCAACATCGTAATGACATCATACCGACATCAAATTAACATCTCAAAAATATTGTTCAAATATTAAAACATTTGCTCGACATCAAAACTATATTGTTCAAACATTGAGACAACATCACAGAAATATTATTTAAATTTTAAAATAGATACCCAATGTCGTAACTACATCATACCAACATCAAATCAACACCTCAAGATATCTGCTCAACATCAAAACTATATTGTGCAAACATTAAAATGACATCGCAGAAATGTTATTTAATTTTTAAAATATCCACTCAACGTCGTAACTACATCATACCAACATCAAATCAACACTTCAGGAATATTGTTTCAAATATTAAAATATCTGCTCGACATCAAATCTATATTGTGTGAACATTAAGATAACATCGCAGAAACATTATTTCAAATTTAATATATCTACCCAATGTTGAAACTACATTATACTAATATCGAATTAATATCTCAAGAATATAGTTTTTAAGTATTAAACGTCTGCTCAATATCAAAATTATATTGTGCAAACACTGAGACAACATTGTAAGGATATTATTTTCAAATTAAAATATCTATCAAATATCAAAACTATATTGTACCAATATCTTGTTTTTAATATAAAAATTGTATTGTGTTGACAAATCAATAGTAATACGGTTTAATTAATACATTTTGCTATAGAATAAATGTTATTATGAAGAATAAATATTATAAAGAATAAAATATTATGAAAAATAAAATATTAAGAAGTACAAAGTATTATAAAGAATAAAATATATGGTAGATGTTAATAAATCGAAAGGATAACTTTAGGAACCATCGATAGTAAACTTCTATAATGTATCTGATATTGCAGTAGTATACTGCAAAGAAATCAAGAAAGCCCTACCAAACAGAATATTTGGAAAATGATGTTAATTATCATCTCAATGTTTTAGCTTGCTAATTAATGATCCTGGAATTTTACCTATCACATCGGCTATATCACATCGGCATTAGAAACAATCATTCATCATCTTTTAATGACGTACTGTACTCACATTTTTGACTCTAATGACCATTTCTCGTCTAATCAACTTCTTACTCACGTGGAACTAAACATAGTATTATTTTTGCTATTGACATCATAGAAATACTATATACAAAGCAATGTAACAATTAATCATAATACATTAGCGTTTGACATACCTTATTGCCTATCTGGACCAAATATTTTTCTTATTTTACGTGGCGTTATCACAATTTCTTTTTCGCCTTTTTCACAAAGAATTGGTCAAAAATTACGTACTAATCACATGTTTTAAAACACTCATCAATGACCATATGCACAAACTTGATTTGACCGTTGAGACCTTGCCATGACTGATAATCATATTATATAAAGATCCTTGGTCACTTTAATCTATACTTTCGTGTAGAAGGATTTTAGTCAGGCTAGGGTCTGTGCGGTATCCAAGTTTTCACTGTAGTTATATTTTTTTCAACATTTCTTTGTGTAATAGATAAAGAATTGTTTAATAAAATCAAGTTATGCTTCAAGTCTAGTCAGTGCCTTGGTATAACAAAGTCATGATTAATAATGACAACAGAAAACCTAATTTAATTCACAATAAATATCAGAAGTTACACCCTGTAACAATCTCTGACAAGTTTGCAAAAACAAAACGCAAAAAATATAATTACTGTGACCTGAATAAATTAAGACTTATTTGAATATAACAAACCTTTAGTTGTGTTATTGCCGAAATTCGTAATAAGCAAAATATATAAAAAAAAATTCAAATCTAACATAAACAATCACTTACGTTCTTCATTAATGAAATGGAGATAGTTTTCTTTTTTGGTTGTAGCTATGCATTTCTAAATAACCTAGAAACAAAGTTCTTTTGGGTTCTTTTTACACATACTACTTGACGTGTCTTAAGACGTGTCAGAGCTTATGTAATTTATTTCTTAATTGAATTGCTTCGAGATGGGTAATAAATTCAGACAGAAATGTAAAGACTAGAGAGAATAATGTAAAAACTATACAAATATGAAACAAGTTTCCTGAAGACAAAAAAAAAATAGTAAATCAAAGAAAACGCGTCTTTATGATTGTAAACCACGGAAGAGAAATTTTTATTTTTTGCGGAACTTGTTTATCTATTATATGCTACAATAACAGTCTTGATTAGACAATCAGGATGGTGACACATAATGGTTTAATTTCTTCATCACAGATTTGTGGTCATTTTGACAGATATTTAGATAAGCAGGTCTCATTTTCTTATTCTCCCAAATGTGGCAAATGTGAAAAGAGATGGGTTTTATTTTACTTTAAGATTAGAAAGTTCAAATCATACGTTTTTATTAAAAAAAACTAATTGTAATTAAGTATCGTCTCAAATATCATTAAAACATTGCTTTGATATCATCACAATATCGATCAACCATATTTTTCTTTTTGTACTGCGAATATTGCAAAAATGAAAAAAAAATTATAATTGTTATTTATACTAACTGAATCGTTAGCAATAATTATATTGATACTATCAGTAGATAAAAAAAATAATGTTTTGTTTAAAAATATAAAACACATAGTAACTATGATATTGAATAAATACTACCACAAATGAAATTGTACAAAATAAACAAAAATTAATTATATTGCTTTAAAATAATAATTATTTTTGATCCAACTCTTATTTGTACTATGGTAATGATCTTGACATTCTGGATTGCAATGATGAATAAAATGTACTTTATTTATACTATCAATTATACTGATCGGAAAAATGCTCCTTCATCTTTGACTTTCTATGGTTTGAAGGTAGTAGAAAGGGCATTCTAATACTGGATGTTCCTGATTATTATCTTCAAACCAATCTATGACTATGAAGGCATAATACTTCTCATTATTACCTTTATATTTGAAGATTCCTCTGATGATAGCGTAAGATTTGTTAAAATCTTCATCATTAATCATAATAAAATCATTAAGGTGTAAGGACACTTTTGCAAAGGTACCATTTTCCTCTTCAATTGTATATGATGCAAATTCATACCAGCTTATTGAATTACCATATATGAATGCAGCACCGCCTAATCTCATATCTTTGTATGATTCTGACAATTCGCTTTTGAAATTTAATATATTTTGGAGAAGATTATCCCAATTTTTCTTGAACATTTCTCTTTTTAAAGATATATTGGAAATAAATTTTACTGGTGATGTAACTAAATTTTTTAAAAAAGTTAATACTACTACAAATGTATATAAGAAAATTGAAATAAAATTCTTTTAAAACATCACCATCATCATCATTAGAAATTTACTCTTCATTTGAGGATTTGTCTTTGGTAAGGTACCAGTCTGACAATAAATAACCTAAACTTGTAAAACTGGGACAAGGTCTTGTAAATCTTGGATCAATTCCACCATCGGATAAATGCCGAATTGCAAAGAGAGTATTATATTGTTTTATTAAGTCCAAATCTATATCTTTATGATTTGTACTTGACACAATTCCTTTGAAAATGCGGTGAACCATTTCCTTAATTTCGACTTGAGTATTATTAAGAGTTCTAAAGGTTTGAGCATGCATTGAAAGGTGCATATTTATATGTAAATTTGGCAGATTAATAAAATCTGCAAAAATCTATTAAAAAAAATATTGTTAGGATATTTAAAGATATTACTTTTTCAAAATAGTATTATATATCTTTGGAAGTATTATTAACTCATCTTGAAGACATTTTTGCAGGCTTTGATAGCTTTTTGTTGTGAATTCATTACTGAAAACAGCTTCCATTGTCTTAGCAACATGTACCCAGTATGAAATAACACTCTTTGGTACAAGATCAATTCGGGCTGTCCTAGTATTTTTCTTAATTGTTGCTGCTTCGCTTTCTTTTAAACTTGATGGCTTTAAAAAGATTTAGTAAACCAGCAAATTAATAAAGATATCATAATTGTTATACTTCTGCGCGAATTAAATTTTAGAATGATGAAAATTTCAACAGTTAATAAGCCAAATCCAAATTAACATAATCATCCAAAATCCGGTAGATACAAAATAAAAAAGATAAAAGAATATTAGCAAAGTTCACTAGAGTTCCTAAAAAGCCCATTCCTCATACCCGTTCTTCATCTTATTCGTGAGACTCTAATTTCAAAAGTGGCGTTCTTATTCCAATTCCATTCTTCCTTAGTCTTAATAAAATTATTCGCCTTTTAAAAAGTTTTTTTAAAAAAATTTCATTTTAAAATCAAATATATATATATATATAATATATAATTCAGTTAAAAACTGGAAAAAAAATAAAATAAAATAAAATAAACTAATAAATTTTGTTTATAAAAACTGAAAAAAAGATAATAAAATTTTGGTTATAAAAACTGATAAAAAAATTTAAAAAACTGAAAAATAAAATAAAAAAAAAAAAATTTAGTAACGATTAAGATCCAATCAAATTTGATCATTGAAATATTATGTATTACGTTAAAAAAATGGCTATGCCAAAATTATTACGGCAGATTTTTACATACGTAATGTCAAAAGTTTGAAACTGTAATTAATTCGCGCTAAAGTATAATAGTAAGAATACTATTTAAATGTTATCTTCAAAAAATGGTATAATATAAATGGCATTATCATTGCAAGTTGGAAATAATCTGACATCATAAAGCTGGCATGGTGACTAATTGGATTTGGTAGACATGACTATTTTTTTGGTTTTTCAAATTCTTTCCAAACTTCTATAAAATCATCTTCACCTTCCCGTGAAAATAATTCATATGTCAACTTGAGAAGACGTCCAATTTTTCTCACGGTTGCATAATAGACATCCTGCGGAGTCTGTAAATGTCTATCCCTCTTTAAGTTATCCAAAATGCTAGGCTGCGGTCTCAGACCATATTGTGAACTGAGATGATTTTTTGCTGATATACCATTTTCTCGTAATATTTCTTTAAATTAATTGTCAGTAACGTGATGATATCTCAATATTTTTTGTAGATCTTGATTAAAATCAGTTAATGAATTATAAGATACCGAACAAGTGCGACAGCCCTTCATGGCATTGTATCTTAATACCCCAGCTATATCATTTCCTTGGGGCAAATCAGCGGGCACAACACCTAAACCAGCTATCACCCAAGCATCTTGGCCATTTACTTTTATTAATTTTTCTTGTTCAAATTCTTTCATTTCAGAAATAAATAGCTGGATAAACTCATTAAAATTGTCACTGAATGTGACAAATCCAAGAACAAAATAGTTTTTAAGCAATTTTCTTTCATGAGAGGGCATATTTCCGAATTGCAAGTATATGCCTCCTAATGAATGATACACATTTCTATATGTACCAAAATCATCATAATACAAATTAATAAACAATTTATACACTGGCAAAGATGATGGTGGTAATCTTAATGTGATATAGTCAGAAGGATGTTGATATGAAAATATTACATTACGAATATGCCAACGGCTTTGATATCTATATATTATCTCGGTAATTCGTAATGCAGTTTCAGGAACGTATTGATGCTGGTATATTATCATTACATTAGCTTTTTTAAGGACTTAGGAAATTGCAATCGTTTGATATGCCTCATCCTTTAGTCATACTTCACCAGCAATAGAATGTTCTTGCCTAACTCTTCCTTTAAAAATTTCAGGCAAATTATCATAACTTACAACTTTCTGAATTCTCAGCTGATATTCATTATTGGCATTTTTTAAAATTGCCCTCAACCTGCCAAGTTGCCGCTCATTATTATAATGATAATAAATAAACTCACCAGATTTATATATCACTATCATATTATAAACAAAATAATTAATATGATGGTAACAATACAGGGAATTGATAATATGGGGTCTTTGCAATAGAAAGGTACGAAACTCAAAAAAAAATAAAAATTTAATTAATATTAAATTTACACTTATTTTAGTATAAAAAACATAATTAGCATATAAAGTAAATTTAAAAAATTTTTTGAGTTTCGTACCTTTCTATTGCAAAGACCCCATATGATTATAAATACCCTCTAATATCTTTATTTGATCATTACCAAAAAGTGGTGATTCTCCTCACAATGTACCGTGCCAATGTTCTGATTTTGTTTCAGAATCAATTCCAGGACCAAAGTACATGCACCTAAGTATTGAAGGATTATTAAGGACATACCAAATAATGTTTCTGATAGAAAATTGGTATGCATTCTTTATTTCTTTAGAAATTGAAGGAGTTTTTTTTGATAAAATGAAGATAGGTTTTGCTGATATAGGAATAAGAGGAAGACGTTTACTCCATTCTCAAAATCCTCGAATATTCTTCACTACATAGCTTGGATTGAATTTGGAATTATGAAGAATGTTAACAAGATTTTTATAAACACTTGTAGAGATATTATACTTTTGTAATCAGCAAAAAAGTGAAGCAGTCATAAAATTTTCAAAATATGGAGCGAATTCTCCATTGCCATTATAGGATGGCATTTTATTTTTATCAAGTGCTTCATCAACAATTTGACGATGATCATCACCTCCCTTTTCTGCTTCTTCCTCTTCCTCTTCTTCCTTTTCCTTTTCTTCCACTTCTTCTTCTTCCTCTTCTCCTCCTTCTTCTGTCTCTTTCTCTTCTTCCTCTTTTCCTTCTCCTTTTGTCCTTTCTTCTTCCTCTTATTTTTTATTATATAAATTATTGAATGCATATTGTGAGATTATATCATCATCATCGTATTCATATTGTGAAATCATATCATCATTTTTATGATCATATTGAACCTCCATGTCATCATTATTTTTCGGTAAAGGTGGTGATATTTGTATGTTGGTCTGGTAAGAGTGACTAAAGGCAGTGGTTGATGAGGGTGCAAGCATTGCAGTTCTATTAGTAAAACAAATTTGAATTTGATATCGTTGTTCTGATTCTTCAGTAGTGTTGTAAATATATCATTTTCTCATGGTTAATTAGACTTTTATAATACGATAAGAAATTTGGTTATAAATGATAGAACCGAAGAAAATAAGTCTGATTATATATAATTTTTTATACATTATAACAGGGAGATAAATTCAAAATACAGTACACAATGCACGCGTTTAATGCATAGGTTCACAAATTCATTTTCAAATTAGAGTTTTGAGTATCAGCTTATATTGGATGAAACGATTCAGATTTTAAAAGATAGTTCGTCTGAAATGGAAAGCCCGATAAATTAAAAAAAAAATTTTAATGCATAATGTTATAATAAAACTCAAGAATTTTATTAAAATTTATTGCTTAAAGTAGTTATTTAGGTACGATAAACATTTATTAATATTATTGCTTGTTTATTAATCGGATTACATTCATTTATAACTGAAAATAAGAAAATTAGAATATATTAACTATAAGCAAAAATTGAAGAATAAATAATAAATATATACTGTCAAATTATTAGCGATGTCAAGACCGCTTCGTAACAGAATATATATTTCTCTAGTAATGTGATCTAATTTCTTGACCGCTTCAAGATCTTTAGACTTCCAATGGATCTTGAAGCTTTCACGCGTAAATTCTATTAATTTTTCCAATGAATTAATTTTTTTTAATTCGTTTATATCAATGATGGTAAGTTGACGTCGTAGTATTTTCTTAACGACTACTTCCTCTGAGATATATTCATTGATCTTATGGTCAGAGAACTCCCTAAAATAGTAAGAAATATAAACTCGAATAATAATAATGTTATATTATTAAACTAATAACGAAATATAATTACCTATTTGTTCCTTGCATATCTTTTACAAGCAATATGATTGCTTCGTTAAATTTGTTGTGGTAATCGGTGAATTTTTTACTGGCATCTTGCACCAGTTTTTCGGCCTCTTTTTTAAATGATACAAGGTTGAATATTTTATAAACGAGTTGTTGTAGGGCAGAACGCGGAGGGTGTTGACTTCTTAAAAATAAATATTTCAACTCTTCGTCAAAAAGCCTATAATTGTCCTATTAATATATAATAATATAACATTATTAATTGTTTTCTTATCTAAAATAGCACTATTAGCCAATCATAAATTTTTCCATATGATATTATGTTATTGGTATTATCATAAGATGCAGTTTTTGAAACTCCAATATCTTGCGATTTCGCAGTAAGCATTTGGTTGGCTAAATTTAATATTTCTGGATTAGCGATTAACCAATTACAAATTTGTAGTTGGTTGGTCATCTCCTCAAATTGAGAAGGAATATCTTATATTACATTATAAGTAAAAAAAAAAATCAGTATTCATTTATTATACAGTAAACAGTAAAAGAGTAAAATTTATATATAAAAAAAAGATTTACCATTTTGATCACTTTCACTTTCTTCGTTTCTTTTTCTTTCTTCTTTCTCTCTTTCCATCCTATCTCTTTTTCTTCTCTTTTTTTCTCTTTTTTTCCTTTTCTCTTTTGTCTCTTTCTCTACCTTCTCTTTCTAATTCATTTTCTCTTCTTTCTGTTTCTCTTTCGTCTCTTTCTCTACCTTCTCTTTCTAATTCATTTTCTCTTCTTTCTTTTCTTTTCTTTCACTCTCCCTTTTCTCTATTTCTCTCTCTTCTTGTTGGAGGGTGTTTTCACGAACTCTATCACGAGAAACTATTATGATAATATTAATACGTGACATTTCTTACATAAATAAAAACTAAGATATACCTTGTTTGTTTGTTGCATTTGTTCATTTTTTTTAACATTATGAACTTGTTAAGATAATTGTAGGATACACTGGTCAAAATCGATGCTAGCGGATACATATCGGGTACCCGATATGTGTAATATATTTGTAGGATATGTGTATGATATTCGATAATAATACACATATCGGGTACCCGATATGTGTATTGTTTATGCGGAAATTCGGTGATACATATTACAGTTATCGCACAAGTATTCACACATATCGGGTAGTTATAATATCGGGCACATATCATTTATTTACTGTATACCCGATATATTGTAATAAATATCGTATAAATATCGTATACCAATCATACATTTATCAGATAGCACCGATAATTATTTTATAGCTGTCCGATATGGACATATTTTGGTACCCGATATGAACACGATAAAGTTCAAGTACATATACCGGGCAGTATAATATTTTTAATAATTCAGGCAAAAATTAAAGAATTTATATTATAATTTGTAATTTATATATATTTTTTCAGATTAATTTATAATTTTAACTCAAAATTTATTTTTAATTAAAAACAAAAAATATGAATTACAATCTATGTAAAATCAATACTACATTTATGTAAAATCAAATCTAAATTCAATAAATTGCGAATAAATCTATATTATATAAATCAATTATACTGTAAGTGGCATACTAACGAAATTAGATTTCACTTGTTCGCTTACTTATTTTCATTATATTCAAATTTGATCATTAAACGAAAGTAACATTATTAGTAACAGGTTGTTAGAAAAGGAACAATAATAAAAAAAGAATATTAGTAGAAGAAAAAGAAATAGTTAGTAGTAAAAAATGTTAGTAGGAAAGAAATAAAATAAATAAAAATTAGTAGAAGAAAATAATTAATAGAAATTATAGAAGAAAGAAACAGTAGAAGAAAGAAAATAGAAAAATAATGTACAAGTACCCTACAACTTCATCCCTAGGTAGTCAAAAATCTCAGGTAGTTCCAGACCACAGCAAACATGAAAGATAACTATATATATACAATAGCAATAAAGAAAAATATTAGATAGTGGAAACGTTAGTAAAATTTAAGAAAAGTAAATGATAGAAAATTCAGATATGTTAATAAGAGAAGTATTAGTAAAAGGAAGAAAGAAACGTTAGCAAGAGGACGTTAATAGAAAATATTTATAATCATATGAAAAGAGAAGTGTAGCGTTAATAAAAAATATACCTTATGTGTTCTTTTCCTGAATATAATAAAGAAAAAAATGTAAAAAAACGTCATTAAAGAGAAGTGTAACATTAATAAAAAAATATACCTTGTGTGTTTTTACGTGTTAATTTGATAATATTGTAAAAAAAAGAAAGCGGTTACAGACTTACAGTAAGCGAAAAAATTAAAGAGAAAAAAGAAAAAAAAAATAAAATGACAATATAAACAAATAATTAAATCATGTGATCATTAAATAATAAGTTGATTATAATTGGTCAACATTTGAACAGTTACACAAATTTTAAACAATATATTTTATCATATAGTACAGTATAATAACGAATGAAAGAATATAAAATATAGCAATAAAATTAATAAAAATTTTGCATTTTATGCATTTTACATATAATTCTGAAAAGGGTGTACCGGTTATCTATATATTTTATTTATCATTTTTTGCTACGATAATATTATCATCGTTAATATCACGAATCTTACTTTCACCTTTTAGCGTACAATCTGCAATAAAGAAGCAGAACTATTCTGGTCCGTAACCGTATCATGCGCAAAAATTTATTTTCTTGATCTTGTACGACTTAAAAATGAATTTCTTAAAATATTAATACTAATCTTTTTTTTTAGCAGCAAGTCATAGTGATCGTGGTGATCGTAGTGGTCGTGGTAGTCATAGAGGTCGTGGAGGTCGTGGTCGTAAAGGCGATGATGATATCGACGATGGGTAAAATTTTATTAATCAAATTTAAATTATCACTTAAAATATTATTATTTTAATTTTTTTTTATAAGTACGACATTATCCTTTCTGACAGAGATGATGGCAACGACAATGAGCTTATAGATGACTTTGCGAAGCAGATAACATGTACATACACCTTTTTCAAAATTATATGTAAAATGCAAAAATGCAAAATTTTTATCAATTTGTATTGCTATTTTTTATTTTACAGATTATAAATATATCTTTTAATAAAATTCAAATTTTTCAGTTTATACTATACGATAAAAATTTATTAGCGAAACGAGTGAAATAAAAAAATTGAAAATTTGCCGTATTAGGTACTTTTGAAAGTTAAAACAATGCCGATGGAAACCTAAAAGTGCTAAAAGTGAGGTATATATATATATATATTAGTTATAGGAATAACTAAAGTAAGTAATTAATAGTTAGTGTTGGCGAATAGAGTATTTGCTGACGAAGAATTTGCTGACGAAGGATAAAAGGCGACAAAGTATTGACTGATGATGAAATAATAAGATAATGTATAGACAAGTAACGATACTCAGTCCCATACATATCTTAGGAGGCTAGCCTATCGTGAATAACTCACTACAGAAGAATATGTATTTTATTTGCGCATATACCTATAACACAAGGTATATAGATGGACCTGCCAGTGAAGGCACGTATGTTCAGGAAAGGTGAAGGAAGGGAATAAGATATAAATGATATTAATTACTTACCCTATTTTAGAGTAAAACAACGTGAGATATGAAAACGTTACGAAAAGAAGGACAGTAGAAGGACAGTAGAAGAAGATAGTAGAGAAAACCTAAAAAGAAGAAAGGAAAAGAATAGGGTTGGCAAGCGTTAGCAGAAGAATGGAAATACCGAGTATTTCAAATATGAAACAGTGAAATAACATAAAAGCGGCTGGGATCGCCCGACTGCTAACGCGCGATACGTATATTGCTTACAATCTGTCAAGGTGTGACGGCCTACCCCTTACATTAAAACCATTCAGCGCGAAGCATTGAATAGCGCACTTGCCTTATAGAGCCCTAATGATATCAACACAAAGAAATTAAAATTATAAAATCTGGCAAAATTTGAAAGAAGTTTGCGGAGGTTGATGACGAGGATCATAAGAAATGGAACGTTTTAAAGAAAGAAAGGCTCGCTTTAGATTAACCAGTTCACGACATTCTCTTTTATTGGGACGAAGACAGTTGAGTGATACGTTTAACACGACCTATAATAACAAAGAAAGGAAAATAAAAGGGTCATCCAGGAGTACTAGATGAGCAAGTATAAACGTCACAATATTCAACAACCGCGTACAAGTGTTTCGCAGGATCCTTTCAGGACTGGATGATAATAACCATCCTGAGCGTAAGACATTTATCTTTACAACGCGTCCGCAGTCACCCTTTAGAAATCAACTCAAGCAGCTATGACCAAATATGAACCACACTCACCTTTAGCAATATCCAAATAAACGTTGGCTTCTTTAACTTTTGTCTGAAACAGAGGGTAGATTTACGGCGAGAAGTAAAGGAACGTCTACAAGCCATGATTATTGAAGTCTGTAAAAAATATATAAATAAATAAAGGACGTAAAAGTTAAGAGGTGACATCTGGTTCGCATTCCATGTGACCCCAAGCCAACTATTCCTTGAACCCCACAGACTCCTAACTATCTTATAAGCAGTATCATTAAAACTATGAAGCAATACTGGTATATCGTGTATATTAGATTATTGGAATATTTAAGACAGTTTATCTTTAGTTAGACCGTAATCTTTATAATACGTGCAGTGACCAGCGTAAACTCAGGGAGCGCGTGCTTACCTTTAACAAAGATATACAAGAAGGATATGAAAGCAATAGAGAGCGGAAAAAGAGTAAGAGAGTTATGGAAAAAATAGAAATAATATTTGAAGAAAAATATTTGTTAAAAGAGAGAAAAGAAGTTATTTTATATTTTTAAGATAAAACGCGACAAAAATTCGGGATATTTTATGATAATCTTAAGGAAAATAACTTAATTGGTGATCAACAATGTGTTTGAAAACTAAATTGATATTAGTATAACATGACTAGTACAGTACATGACGGTTCCAAACTGGAATAAATATATCAAGTTGACTGTAATGTTGAATTTCAAACTGTAATTTAAATGATTTATAAAAAATTTCTTTTGAAGAACATTATCGATTTCTGTAAATTTCTTTTTCCATTCAAAAAGCCATCGAAAAGTTTATTTATATGAATTATAAAATATCATATCAAATGAAAATATCAAACCATTTAAAAACTTACTTATATAATAAAGCAATAAATAGTTTATTTATATTCATATTATATATATATTTTTTTATAATTGATTAATTATAATACTAGCTCAAAAATATTTGCCCTGGCCAATTTTAAAATATATTTGTTAGCACAATACGTCCAGCTTCTAATGCCTCGCTAGAAAGCTGTTGATGTTCATCAGAAAGCAAATGGATACAAAGAGGAAATTCATCTACATTTGAAAAAAAAAAATTTGTAATAAATTTTGAATAATTGAATTTATATACACACATTGTTGTTATCAATTAAAATTTTGAATAATTGAATTTATATACACACATTGTTGTTATCAATCTATGTTGATAATGTTGGGTGGTGAAGAAGGAGGTGGTAGTGAAGAAGGAGGTGGTGGTGAAGAAGGAGGTGGTGGTGTGGTGGCGAAGTTAGATTGATAATATTAGGTGGTGAATAAGGAGGAGGTGGTGGTGGCGGCGATGAGAGAGGAGAATAATTTAAGGGAGTTGTCGCCTGGGACGTCGCTCTCGACTTTTGTTAATATCGTGAATTATATCATAATTCGTTCCTAATAATAAAGAACAATTAATTAATAAATTAAATATAAAAATATTTAATATTTATATTGTGATATTTACTTGGTTTTTCCCAGAAATGTTCTTTAAATTCTTCCGAAAAACATTTCTCCTAACATCGTTTTCTTACCCTTGGGATCGCCATCTACATATTTTTTCATTTTCTGATAAAATCATGTCATGTTTAGTATTTATATTAGTGATACGAAATATTTTATTTATATACCTTATAAGCACGCACTAATCTGTAGAATTTTTTCTTTTACACTTTTTTCCTGAATAATCTGTTCCAAATTTAATATTTATTTCACTCGCAAGAGTTTTCCCAGTAATGTATCTCATGTTATTATTTAATTGATGATAATTTTCATTTTCACTTTTTTCTTTTTTTTCAATTAAGTAATTTAACTGATCTTTGGACCACATTGTAGAAAAGAATAAAAAACTTGTAAAAAAACAATTGTTAGGTTGATAAATTTGTTATCCTTTTAGAATAGAAAAGATAAAAATCTCGTAAAAAACAATTGTTAGGTTGATAAAATTTGTTATCCTTTTATAAGAATTTGATCGAATTTATTACTGGTCTATATCATTTCTTCGTTGTATTCATTAATTTGTCCTATTCTTTTGCGATTTAATCATATGAATCATTAAAGTCTAATAAATTACTACGCCTACAACCTTACTATATTCGTTATAATAAACAAAAGGATGGAATGACATAATACTTTGGAGACATTATTCGTTTTTGCGATTTAATCATATGAATCATTAGTCTTAAAATAAAATTACTACGCCTACAACCTTACTTTATTCGTTATAATAAACAAAAGGATGGAATGACATAATACTTTGGAGACAATGTTTACATCAAAAATTCCCTATTAATTGTAACACGATTTAATATAATGAAATAACTAGACATGTCGCGGGCTTGTCGCGGTTGTATCGCGGTAAACTATTAATAAAAAAATGAGTTATATCGTGGGTGTGTCGCGGGTGGGTCAGTTGAAGGCTTATATTCGAAGATTTTAATGTGAAAACTTATTACAAATAATACAAATATTACAATATCAATTATTCTGAGTTACGACAACTTTAAATAAATAAAATTTATTCGTTTTCATATACATTGATGAATTCGTTCAACAAGTCCTCTACATCTTAGTCGAAAATTTCCTCTCTCTCCCTCACTTTCATCATTATTAATATTATTTTTCGTAATCGTCATTTTCAGAATCGTCATCCATTATATAAAAAGGTTTCGGTTTTTCGCCATTAGATTTCGTCACAAATTTTCCTATCAAATGATCAAATTGTACTATGTTTCACCACATTTTATCGTCCTAATCACATTTTATTAAAAACAAGTTTGAAATTTTTTACACCGTTACGTAATTTGCATGGCTGCATTTTATTTATAAATTAAATTTTCTATTTAAGGTATTATTGATAGGTAATTTTTGTTTCCAATTGTAACATATTTAAATTTTGTAGCTCTACATAATATTCTATGAACCGGTAGCAATGAATCACAGCTTCCTCATAGTATTCAGTTCTCCACAATTCCGTATTTGATATGTCTGGTCTCATAAAGTTATGTTTAAATCGAATATCAGAGGAAGGTGCACATTTATACCATTTCACGTATGCTAGAAGATGTGTTTTGGGTCCTTCAGGAAATCTAAGCGTAATGCTCAAAGTAATATTGTACTTCACCCGGGTATGCATCAATTGATTTCATCATTAGCTGCTTTCCATTTTGCAAATATGGTCGCATTTCTTTCTTGTAGACTTGATATCATAGACCCAAATATTTCAGCGCCAATTTTGCAATCTTGCGTGCTGATTAACTACCAGGTCCATAAATCCTAATATTTCTCCTTGTTCTTTTCATATATATAGAATACCATTCACATAGAAAATTGCGCAATTTCTAAAGGCATAATAATTTGAAATATGAAGGCTTAAGCATTTGACCTGGTAATGTCTCAGTACCATATATCTTGGAAAACGTAGATATATTGTGTCTCATAGATAGAAAATGCTG